>PVIR01014615.1:0-13388 GCA_004026965.1 Petromus typicus | reverse complement strand
AAGGAGGAAAGGGAGAGGAAGCAGAGAAAAGGAAGAAGAGGAATATGAGGAAGAGGAAGAAATAAGGTTTCACTACGTGTGGACAACCGGTAGAATTCTATCGGGTGTGGACAACTGGTTTCAAGAATCACTATCATGAGCCGTTCAAACTGATAATAATAATAATAATAATAATAATAATAATAATAATAATAATCTAAACACAGATCCTCATTTTTTCATCCATAGAGAACAACTCTTCACAAGCATACAACTCCCAGGACAGAGATAACTGTACTCATCGGTCTGAACAATCTCACACTTTCCTTTCTCCATGTATATAAAGGAATCCTATCTGCAGAAACCTGAGTCAGCAACTCCAAAGAGCAGCCTAGCCTCTTTCTGCAATGTGAGGACATCCAATGTGAGGACTCCAAAACCTTTTCCTCAAGGGTGTAAATCACTCCTTCTTCTCCATGGGTGATTACTATGTGACATGCAATAAGAATGTGCACAGCTTCTCTGAGGTCTTACAGAATGGACTCTCTCATGTGAGTTCTTGAATCACTCATCTCTGTTTGTTCTACCCTGTGTCTTCTGGTGAATTTGTCCCCTCTTCCCTATAAAGAGTGCACAATTGCCCCTAGAAGGATGCCAGAAAGAGATCTGCATTGTTAGAGAAATATGAAACTTGCTTTATTTACAGCTCAATTTGCATACCTGCTGGAATCACTTAAGGTTTTCCATAACAGTAGCTTGGGTTTCAAGAGGCTTTATTTCTGCAGACTTCATTTCTGCACAGCCCTGGTGTAGCGCAGTGACTCAGTATGGGGTACCCTGGTGTACATTTTGTGAAACCTGCCATAGCATAGAACTTAGGCAATGGTGAGGCAAAATAAAGATTACCTGGGGTAAGAAAATGCAGGCACCAGGCCGGGAATTTAGTTCAGTGGTTCTGTGCCTGTCTTGCAGATGCAATGACCTGGGTTCGATCTCTGGTAACCACTTACGACAATGCTAAGCATGGAGACTCATGCCCACCAGCAATCAGTAGCACATACCACAGTGCCAGGTGTGGTGGCTGACTCCTGTAATCCCAGCACTGGGGAGACAGAGGCAGCAGCATTGCTATCAGTTCAAGGCTGAGCTCAGGGCCAGCCTGAACTACAAAATATGAGACCCTGTCTCAAAACAAACAAACAAATAAACAAACAAACAACAACAACAACAACATAGGGACCACTGACAGGACTCTGAGAGAAAGGCCATCATTAAATTCTGTACCAAAGCACTTTCCTCATAGAAATATGCACATTCTCAGAGTGCTCAGGAATATGGCTATATCTTGTGATACCTACAATGTGAGCAGCTTTGCAGGCACAGAACTTGCTTTGCTGTAGTACTACTTGGAGGCCATGACCAGGGAAAGAGCACAAATAATACAGTCCAAGTTGCCTTTCTGAGTGGGCAGGATGGTGGCTGCATCTATCTCTTACATGATCCATGGGAAAATAACTTGTATTTAAAAGAGTAAAAACCAGAGTCTGAATCTATATCAGGGTAATGTTTCAATATCTTGTTTTAATTAAGCACAACACTTTTGTATTAATAAACTGATGTGAGGTGAAGACCCAGGATTGGTATTTATAGTAAGCATTGAGAACTTTTTATCATATTAAATAATCAAATCGGGAAAAATCTTTATATTTGAAATACAAGTAGTTTAAAGGTATTAAGGTTGTCATAAGAAGATATGAGACGTAAAAAATAAATCATAAATATGAACACATTTACCCATAAGTATGCACAAAGGCAAAAATGTATTTGGACTTCACAAGGGCATCTTATCAAGCTTATTACTACATCTTGTTTTGAGTAATGGTGTATTCACAAAAGCCATCCAGAGAAATAAGAGCTAATAAGCAGACACACCTAGAACATGCCTTGCAGCTACTGTCACCAAGGAGAAGATTTTATGCTCAATATTTTATCTTCAATTTTATGTCAGAGATAAATTCTCTTCAGATCCCAAAGCCTAATATTATATGAAAAAGGTTTCAAAAACTCAGGCACATAGAAGTCATCTATATTGTACATATATAAAGGGAAATGAAGTAATGATAAAGTTTATATATGCACTTGAGTATTTTTAGTTTTGTTTTCTAAAATGGTAAAGAAATACATTGTATCTCATTAAGGATATAAATGAGTAAAATTATAATACAAATTTAGTATAAACAAAACAAAGAAAAAAGGTGTTGAATAATGATAACTAACCCACAAACTATTTTTTAGACAAATATTATAAATGTTCACATGAAAGAAAAAACTGAGAGGCAAAAACCAGGGAAAATGTCAAACTATTACATTTCTTTCTGTGATTATTAAAGGTGATATTTTTACATGAAAGAAAATTTAGGTTTCCTTAAAACTAAACTACAACAAAAAACTTGCCATTTCCACTGGTGAATTTTATAAACTTAATAAATTCATCAGTCACATATTCATGTAAAGAAGCACTGGATGTGTTAGATATTGGTAAATTTTAGCATTCTAAAATTCAACGTGAGAGCAAAATCCCTCAGTGAGAATAAATAGATTACAATTCTGGAAGCCAGAGGTAATATTTCCACCACAAACGATTTCTCAGAGTTTCATTGCGAAGCACAATATGTCCTGTGGACCCAAGGAAAATTACTATTGCCTGTTCATGAGTGTATGAACTCTTCATCTCTTCATGATATTTGTATGGGAAAATGAAAAATGTGTCTCCTGGCACCCTCATAACATTTTTAATTTTTCATGTTGAGTGTCTTAGCATTACTATTTATCTAGGATAGCTATCAAGAGCTCAGTTATTAAATTGACTGAGTTATCATCATCCCAAAAATGAGAGAAGATTCCCAGAGTATGTACTAAAAGCTGAGTATTATTATTGTGGCAGGAAGGATGGACAGGAGGGAAGTTGATATTTAGATACAGTGGACAACAAGAGTCACCTACTAACAAATAGATATTTGTAGTTGAGTACTTCAGTTGCTCACTCTTTCAATAAGAAGCTACCTACTGGTAATTTTCAAGTGGATATAGAAGAAGGTAAAGGAAAATGATCATATCATACCTTGTAGTTTTTCAGTTCCAAGGGTTAGTGTGCATAAAACAGTGGCCAACAACATTATGACTAGAAAGGTACAGTTACAAGATTTGAAAGTGGTGTCTTAGGTACTTAGCTACTCTAAGCTGCTGACACAAAATGCCATATACCAATTGGCTCATAACTAATGGAAACACATTCCTTGCCATTTCAGAGGCCAGGAAATTCAAGACCCAGCCACAACCAAATTTACTGTCCAGATAGGACCTGTTTACACTTTCATAAATGACAGTCTTCTTACTGCATCTTGACATGATTGAAGAATAAGAGACTCATTAGGGTTTCTTTCATAAGGGCAATTTATTCCACCAATGAGAGCTCTTTCCTGAAACATAATCATTTCCAAAAATTCTCACCTTCAAATACAGTCACACTGAGTTTTAGGTTTCAACATATGACATTTCAGTGTATTTAAAAGTTATAAAATCTGTAAGGAATAGCTCTGAGCAGAAATTTTGTCACTAAGTAAACTTCCATTTTAGAAGACTTGTAAGTTTCTTTAAACTCTTTCTAAAGGTGTATAAGCAGATGAGTGAATTAGTTATAATATGTGTGCTTCTTTGTAAAAACACAACAGGAAAAATTACTTTGGTTTTGTCTTTATCTGGTTATAAAAATAATAAAGTATAATCATTTCATCTGTACTGTCTGACTTTGCTGAACTATTCTTTTAAAAAATGTGGATAAGAATGAAAAATAAAAGAATTCAGGTGAATTATGCATATGTACTAATGCCCCAGAAGAAATGTAATATTGTGTGATGTAAAGTATGTATCAATAAAAATAAAAATAAGAAGAAAAATGTATTTTAAAAATTCCATAATCCTAGGATGTCATAGGCTGAGCAGGAGGACTGCTCAGAGTTTGAGGTCAGTCTGGGCTATTTCATGAATTCAAGGTCAGCCTCAGATGATCTACATAGCAAGATCTTGTCTCAGGAAACTAAATAAATCTGATATTAATGATACTTTAAAAATTTTTTAAAAATAACAAGATATGGAAGAAAACAAAGCATATTTTTCATATATCTTTCTAGACTTTATGAATACATTGTATATTAAGAAATATAAAAAATTGAGAGTCAATACTTTCCTCTCTAATAAAATAAAATGTCTAATATTTTCTGCTCTGGTTCCACCCATAGCTCCTTTTCCCTTGACTAACTACAATAATGGACTCTGGTATTTTAATTGATTCTAGATATAGTGCAAGGACATCTAGATAACTGCCCTAAGATGTAAAAGTGATTCACAACTCACTGTAAATCTTGTCACTACCTCTATGAATGATTTGTTTGTAGCTTGGGAATCTGGAATTTCTTTGCACACAACTGAAGGAATGCTGAAAGGACCAATAACCCAACAGATGTGGCTAAAGATTTTTTTTTTTTTTCAGCTGAAAACATTTGAATAAATGGTAGCCATTAAGTAGTGCCTTCTAGAAAATAACTACCATTAAACCTTCTGTTAAGAAATTTCTGGCCTGGGAGAAGAGGATACTGTCCACCAGAAGGTATGAATTTAGCTGCCACAGATCCTCCTTAATGGGTTTTAGGCAGGAGTAAGATTGGCCAGTAGAATTAGGGTGAAAAAAAATCAATAGAACCTTCTATACTTTCCCACTAAACCTTATACATTTTTTGCTAAAAAGTTATTGAAACCTTTCTTAATATTCAAAAAGTTGCTCATCACTGGATGCTCCTGTATGCATGAGAATTAAAACCCTTCTCCTTCTAATCTTTATCAATTAATTTACAGTTCTCCTATCTATAAGGCCTAAACTGGTTCAGGAGAGTTTTTCTTTCACATGTTACTGGGAGTTAAAAGTATTACTCATTAAAAACTTAACAAGTAAGTTTTTATTTTATGTGTAAGTTTTTTTTTTTTTTTTTTTTTTTTTTTTTTTTTTTTTTTTTTTTTTTTTTTTTTTTTTTTTTTTTTTTTTTTTTTTTTTTTTTGTACAGGGGATCCAATTCATAACCTTGCGCTCACAAGGCAAGTGACAGTACCACTGAGCTAAATCTGCAGCCATTAAGTTTTTATTGTTAAGTATATCATTCCTATTTAAAAAGCTTGTAAACTGAAGCTTAGACTAGCTATTTGCCTGAAGTGATACTAACTGGTATGATGCAGATCAAATTATCCAAGGCCAAAGTTGTTTTCATTCTCACATCTACTTCCATATCTATAGAGCCTGAGATAAAATTCTGATTGAGTGTCAAGTCAAATCACAGGATAAAAGATGGTAATAGGCTAATAGTGCACAGAAAATAAGAGATTATGCTGAGAAGAAACCACTTGTAGCTATAAGTGACAACTGCAGACAGCCTACCCAAAGCTAAGCCAAACTTTGACCCCAGAGTCTCAAAGATAGAGGTTAGACAATGTGTAATGCTTAAGAAGCTCAAGATGGGATCAGGTTATACATCACAGAATACGCAGTTCAATGAGAGGAGATAGGAGGGCAGGTTGAGAACCATCATCAGATACATAAAATACATACAAAGGAAAACTGTGCTCTGAAGAAGTTAATTATAAGGCCAACCCAGCACAGAAAAATATTGACAAATCTTCAGAACTTATTATAGAAAATAATTCAGTTTCTGCAATTGTCAATTAATTCTCAAATTTAGTACTAGTTGAAGTATTTTTTAATGCTCAGTATCTTCATGCATGTATCTCAGAGATGTGATAACATCTAATGTCTAATTTGTGATTTCTCCTTACAAACCTTGCCTGTGTCAGGAGATTTTAGAATTATTCATCTATTTACTGATATAAACCAGAAACTGAAGACATTTAGGACACCTATCATTTATGCAACCAACATATTTCTTTTAAGTTTACTTATCCAAACTAGAACTCAATCTACCAGCTTGAGGTGAGGGTGAAAATTGAGGGGTACAGCACTTGCCTGGGGTATCCACGGTGTTGAATTCAATGCTCAGCACCAAAATAAACAAATATACAAATAAATAAATAAACAAATCCAACTCTAACTGTACTTTCAGCAACTAGAAGATAGATGAGCAATGCCTGTTTCCACACCTGCCACAAGCTAGGATGATTTTTGAAAATATCACAATATCTTGAGCTTTTTAAAAATATCAAAATATCACTACATTTTGTTATATGAAAATGTAACTCCAATCCAGGAATTTTAAAGTTTTATTGGATCATAGTAATGCATAGTTACTCACACATTATATATGAATACTTGTGTGCTATGGATAGAATTGGACAGTTATGAAAGAGGCTCTGGCTCCTACATACTCAGAACTTTTCCATCAACCATATTTTTCACAGAAAAAAACTTTGCCAGCCTCTAACATACAGGGACCTATCTAATCCTTTATCTAAGGAATATACAAGCAAACCACGCATTTATAAGCCTTTCCTCAGTGCCAATCTTTTTTTTTTTTCTTTCAAGTTTTATGTTTTCAAATGCAAATCTGGAAATTTTGCATAAATCTTGCAAGATTTCCCCATTGTTTTTCTTTTACAAAAGAGATCAAAGGCCTACAGATCCCACTTTTATCTCCCTATACATTTCCTTGACTGCCTTTCCGATTACACATTCACTGGAGCTTTTATTCCTCTGCTTAAGATGCCCCGTGTTCCTGGCTATTCTCTTCTCCACTTGCTCTTCACATCATTTAGCCATACTTACACCTTGGCACCTTGTCCAGAAGAATATCTCTTGCTTTACTAAACTTAAACCAGTTTCCTTCTTTTAGGCCCCTTGGTGTATTTTCTTTTAAACTCTAGCTTTACCAAGAACGCCCATCTTCAATATCTAATCACCCTCAATATCTGACAAAGTTCTCCATCCTCCATCCCCTCTCAAGCGAGGTCTGATCACCTCTACAGCTTGTCTTCTTGTGTCCTTGTCGGTTTGCTTGGCCAGACCACTCGTACCACTGATGCTTCTTAGTTTCCCTTCCACTCACCCCACTTTGGTCCCTGACAAAATTCTCATTGGCTCATTCTGTGTTCCTTTCACAGTTTTGCTCTTCTACTGCAAAATCACATTGTAATTCCTGCACTTATTGCCACTGTCCTAAGTCAAGCCTGCCTTAATAATTATCATCCAAGTAACATATTTACTTTACCCATTCAAATTCAACTTCTATACAGAAATTTTAACTATGCTACACCCTTTCTTGTGTGATCAATGTCCCTTCTTTTGGATTTATTGTAGAATACTATATTTATGAGATTGACTCATTTTCTTCATTGTTAAGTTATAAATTCCATTAAGACAAAGATTATGTTTGTTTTTCTAAGTAATGAAGGTCCCATTTTAAGTACTCAGTACATGTTTATGAATGGAATCAATGAACCAACATTTAGAAGCTCCTAAATTTACAATCTCCTCCCAGCATTGAAGTTAATCTTGTTCAACTGCAATATTTTTAAAGATAAGGTTGTGGACTGAGCATTATGTTACCCTCAAAATCCCCATTAAAAGCTTGGTCCTACACAATAATTAGGTCATGATAGCTCCTCTGCATGAGTGGGTAACCCGAGTCCTTCCTAAAGAAGTCTGAGGGAGCTTGATCCTTTCAGCACCATGTCAGGACACAGAAGGCCTCAGCATCGCATTAGGAAAACTTTACTGGATCCTGCATCTCCTGGCTGGACTTCTTGGCTTCTGGTAATGTGAACAATGTATTTCTATTATTTGTAAACTATTAATTCTAAAGTATTCTAGCAGCCTGAATGTGATAACATAAGGGAGTGGAGGAGAAGGGAAAAAAGAAAAAGAGGAAAATTAATCTCACAATAATATTTTTTTCCACAATAGCCTATGAATGTATGTTCTCCACACAATCAAGTATAATGGATCATCCAACCCATGACAAATTCATACGCTCAGAAGTAACAGTCAATTTTTATGGTTGGTGATTTTTAAATATGGTAGCACAGATGGAATCCAGTGACTTTACCTTCAGCTATATCCATGGAAAGTATTCACTCAAGTATTCATTCATTTATTAATTCATTCATAAATTTTGAAACAAGTACTAGCTAAAATGTTAAATGGTCCAGGCTGGGCTTTAACTTGCAATTCTCCTATCTCAGCCTTTCAGAACGGTGAGATTACAAAAGTGTGTCACTGTACCAAACTTACAGTTTTCATCTTTGGAGAGTTGCCAGAGAATAATAATTATGAAGACCTCGGAAAGACACATACATTTTGAGGGCCTTAAAACAGTAAACTTTGCTTTGTCAAACATGTGCTCTCCACCCCAAAAGAGAGACATGCATGATCATCTTCTTTTTACATTTTATATTTATGCTGTATGATTCTGCCATAATCTCTTTCTTGCACATTTTACTTCATCTCAACTCAACCACACTGTATACTGCTCCTCAGCCTTCAAAGATGACACAGAAATACATTGTTCCTTCCTGTTCCTTCCTTGCCTAGACAGACTTTTCCAGGTGCTTCAGCTTTTGCAGTTCAATGAACATGTTCCTGAGAAGTGAATAGAATCAGTTGTTTCCTTGTTTGCATCTATTTCCAAGAACATTTAATTCCTATTTAGATATTTTGGGGTTGCTTTCTATTCATATAGGGAAGGAAGTCAGGATTCTAATCATTTCACATGAAAAATTAGGTTTTTGTTTTGTTTTGTTTTGTTTTCTGTAAGGCTTCCAGCAAAGGTGGGAGGCAGAACAGTACAGGACAGAATTAAATAAAAATGAACACAGGACATGCTCAGCTATGGCTTTTCCTACAAGAGTCTTATTTCTCTTGAAGATCTTCTATAGCAATTTACATTACTAAAAGGTCATTTATGCAATAACTTCTTTTATTTTAATACTATAAGCTCTTCTGAATAAGAATTGAAGGAAGGTAATAGAATTCCAAGCCACTCCTTTCTATATAGAAATGATACATAAAAATCTCTTTTTCTGAGGACGTTGGAATCTAAATATAAAAATCTTAGTCCATAATAACTACCAATTACTTATACTGTGTACTAGTCAGAAATAAAGAATAGAACCTGTAGAATCATGTGAATATACCCAAATTTATTTGTATACTTAGCATGATTTGAACTTTAACATACTTTATATCTACCAAATTCAAGAATTCAAACTAAAACAGAATTATTATATGACATTTTTTTCTGTTTCTGTGGATGGAATTGTGTCCTACAAAACAAAAATAAGTTCTAGTGACATCTTTCAACTGTCAGTAGCTAAGAATGTGGCTTATTGCACAATAAGTTTGTTACCGATGTAATACACTAAAATGACATCATCTGGGAATAGAATAGATTCAACTTAATATGGCCACAGTCTTTACAGAGAGACAATGTGAAGATACAGGAAAAAAAAATCATGTGGAAGTATATGAGACAATCTGAGCACACAGGTAAAAATCAAAGATTTAAAGCCATCACCTAGAGCTACCACAAGGCAAGAAAAGATGCACCTAAAGGCCCAGAGAGAGCATTGATTTTAGACTTCTAGCCACCAAACTATGAGAGAATACATTTCTGCTTTAAACCAACCAGTGTGTGCTACTTGGTTATGACAGCCCTAGAAAACAAGTATATCCAGTTATGCTCAGCAAAGGGAGTGAGGACAAAAATCTTCATATCCTAATCACTTCTGAAAGGTCTTAAAGGCCTTACCTTTTAAAATTCTTATGGCAACAATACAGTGTCAAAAAGAGTACTCTAAACCCAGAGTAGATGCATGTCTAACAGAAATTCTTGAAAAATTATAGGATAAGAATAATTCTGATTACAATAGTCCTTATAAGAACACAATTCTAAAACTTAAAAACATTAAACTTTACAAAGTGTATGTAAAATACACATGGAAGATTTGCTTTATAATCCTACCTAATAGGGTTAAGGGCCAACTACCCTCAAATATTTATAACTGAAAGAATTTGGGAAAACAATACAGGCAGAAGATCTTTTTGTCTCTTTCTCCAATAGTTTGCTGATATAAGTCAAAATAGCCAGGAAGATCACTCTCTTGACTTCTTCTATACTTCTCTTCTGACAGGGAAGTTATCAGAACTTCATCCAGTAGGGAAGCACCCCATTTACCCTTGGAGGAGAAACATCTTAGTTTCTGAAGATGCAGGGACATGGAAAAGAATCTAAATAATAAGACTTCTAAATCCAATCAGTGATCATCATTAAATCACACCATATTGTATAATTATATTCCCCCATGATTGTCCACTTCTTTACTACAAATATCCATAAAACACCCAATCCTTTGTTTGGGGAGTTCTCTTTCCCAAAAGGTTCTATGTCATATAAACTAGTGTTTATTAGCTTTGTAGATTTTTTCATTTTGTTTTGCTAGTGTGTCACTTGCTGTCTTGGCCTGAGGCCATGAAAACACCAACAAATAAGGAAAGATTTTTTTCCCCCTAATAACTCAACCCAGTTCCACTGAACTGCGGTTAACATTTGAGATGTTTGCTGATGTGCAAACTTAGTTAGATTTCCTGAAATTTCTCTCTCTCTCTCTCTCTCTCCATATGCATCCTCTTTTCTTAGTATCTCCCTCCTTCTCTCTCTCTCTCTCGCTCTCTTGCTCTCTTTTTGTTTCTCAAAAATAGTCAATGTCAAAGGTCAAAACTAAAGCTGTCAATGGAACTATGCTGAACAAGCTGGAGTGTTTTGTTTTGTTTTGTTTGTTTGTTTGTTTGTTTTGAGACAGAATCTTGTTTTGTAGTTCAAGTTGTTCCTGAGCTCACTAGGTATCTCAGGTGAGCCTCGAACTCACAGCAGTCCTCCTGCCTCTGCCTCCCAGGGGCTGGGATTACAGGCATGAGCCACTACGCCCAGCACTGTGGTATGTGGTAATGACTGGTGGTGGGTCTAAGTCTCCATGCCCAGCATTGTTATATGTGGTTACCAGGATCCAATCCAGGCCCTTGCACTGACAAGGCAGGCACTGGAACCACTGAGCTAAATCTTCAGCCCTGTCCATGATTTTGTTCATTCTCTTTAAAATGAGATCTAGGTCCTTCTTTTATGACAGACCTAGCTTATTCTTTTAATGGCTGCATGATATTTTGAGCCAATGAATGAAAATTTACATATTTCTCTATTGAAAAATAAATGATATATGTTGACAATGCTATAACTTTAATTATTACTTACTGTGGAGTACTTATATTAATATCCCACAAAAATAGTTATTTATTACTGCAAATGTGTATTAATAAAAGTGAAAAAAACGCTGTATGCTGTAATCTCTAAACTACAAAATATTCTGGCAAAAGAGCCAATTTCTAGTAGGTGAAATTTGAAACATTAGTTGACTCCAAAAGCTCACAATGAAGCTTTTGGAATGATAGGAAAAAATGTATTGGTTGTACAGATGATTATATAACTCTACCTGTTTGCCAAAACTAATAGGAATATACAATAAATAGTGAATTTTACCTAGTCAATCATACTCTAAATCTGTTCTTATCAAAGTACTCGCAGGAACTTCTATTGTATTTGTGGAAAAAATACAGCTTTTCCTGCTCTTCAAATTTACTTTCATGTATTTAATTTTAACTTATTCAACATAGCAATGGAATTTTTGCACACTTAGAAACATACTAATCATGGTCTCTTTTCTAGGTGATGAACATTTGTTCCATTATTCATTACCCATTATTTGGATAATATATATCATAATCACTAATTTCTAAAAACTGCCTACGCTCAGGTGTTACCTCAGGGCCTCTGATTCAAACACCCCCTTTCTGTCCTCCTTCTGTACTCATAGAAATCATGGCTCTACTGCTGGCCTCTTTACCTTCCCAAAGTTCTTCACTGAAGGTCATGTCTTTGATTTCACAGAGGTATCATGATTTTACTCACATTAGAAGAGCAATTTGTTTATACACTCACAATTTCAAAGATATTTTACATGAATGATTCAAATATAACTAAGTAGATGAACACATCACAGTGAAAGGAAATTAACACTGAAAAGATCAGGTAAAACTTGTGGAGATACCAGGACAAAGGGAAGGCTATAGAGACTGTTCTAAATGACTTTGTACATGCTGGTCCCCCATGCAAATGGAGAAACAATCAGTTCTGTGACTCTTTTTGTCTGTGAGACCAAGAATCATTTGCTCAGGAAAGAGAACACTATTCCTGATACTAAGACAGATTTCTCCTGGGGACTTTCCTAAGCTATCTGCTTGGAAATTCAGAGAAAAACATCTTGATTTACCTATCAATGAAGCGAGGACTTACACTAGCCAGTGACAAATATGCTTTTGGCCTTGCCAAAAGTGACAAGATGTCACTGATTTTCAACTGTAAGAAAAAAAGGCTCTATTTTCTGTAATTGATGTTTCTTCTTTTGATAATATTTCTGTACAGAGATACATAATGCTAGCATGCTTCAAAATATCTTTAACAAGATAGAAAAATGCACAAATTGAAAAGAAGTTCTTGCCATTATTCCAGGAACCAAGGAGTTTGATCATAATTATACAGTCATGCCTGCCTCTGTATTCAAAACCCAGCACTTTTAAAATATTATTTTCAGTAAGAAGACCTAGATCTCTCATTTCACAACTCTGCAGTGTTTTGCACTAAGTTTCCAATAAACTCATCTAGAATACACAGTTTAATTGTTAATACCTTAAGTCTCACTGCCGGAAATCCCAGAACAGATTATGTCTTTGCACGTAAAAGATGTTAACAAAAATATTCTTTCTGATTTTCTAACAACACCTTTAGGCTATCAAAACACAAGAAGTAATTGAAGTTGCTCCATTTTAATTATTGATGGCAAACGTAAGCTTTAAAGTCTAATATATATATATATTTCCTTCTTATTTAAGTGATCTATTACTTCACTGAAGAAAAAAAATACATAGTAACTGTGGGAAGCACCTTTAATATTCTGAAAACTCAACTCTTCACATGCCTGCCCCTGATTCCTGAGAGGTGAGACTAGGCCTTGGCATAAGCATCTTGTACTTGTCATTAACCCATTGACCTGCTTCTATAATTTGTTTCATGTAGTCATTATCACATGTGTTACCGCTCTTCTTTAATTCTTTTTTTTTTTTATTATCTTTATTGGTACATTAAATATACACATCATGATTGCACTCCATAATGGGGATTTGTACCAGTATAAGACACAACTTAATTCTCATTTTTTCCCATAGCCCCACCCACCCTACCACCCCCCCATATATATAAAATTTGTTTCCTTACTTTTTTGTTACAATCTCAACATTGTCCCCTTTC
>PVIR01014614.1:0-39922 GCA_004026965.1 Petromus typicus | reverse complement strand
AGTAATTGCTCTTCCTCCGGGTATCCCTTTAAAGTTTATCTAGTGCTTTTTTAAAAAATACAATCCTTAAACTTTAGGTGGGCCTTGTGAATTGAAGTCCAAAATCAAACAAAGGATGTTTTCTTCTCTCTAGGAAAGCTCAGAGCAAGTAGAAAGCTGACTTGTCATCTGTCAGTTTCACAGTTAATTTAAGTGTGTGGGGGGGGGATGTGTGTGTGTGTGTGTGTGTGTGTGTGTGTGTGTGTGTGTGTGTGTATTACTTGCACACCATGTTACACTGCTAGAGAGAATGAAGATGAGAGAACCACAGGAGACAGACACTTGATATTTCAATTTTGTGTGTAATGCACATGAAATTAAGCTTTTATTTACTTGACTGAGGTTTCCCATGGATTTAAAAGTGAATCAATATTGTGCATGGTTACATGGTTAAACTGTAATGTAATCACAAAAGCTATCCTCAATTTCCAAAAATTCACTAAAAGTTAATACTAATCTTGTGTCAGAGTTTAATGCTGACTTGAGAAATTTATAGATAAAGGAAGCCACTCAGTCACTTTGCTTTGATAAGAATCTATGCTCTTTCTCCATCACAATTAAGATAATTCTGTGCTAGTCCTGTTTTCCTACCTACTGCATACTGAAAGGGGTGGGTAAGAGGAGAATGAAGAAAGGGTGAGGGGAATATCCTTATGATTGCCCAAAAATCTCACCTAACAGTTGCTTCTAAAACTATTTTTTTTTCCTCATCGTATGTTATCTCTGTCTTTTCAGTGGCTTTATTCTACGTACATTCCAAAGAGACCTCACTGTTACCCTCTACAACCTCTGCCCTGGACCTTATCTTCAAGTTTGACCTAGACTGTAGTCTGTTAGAAGGGTCTCTGTGAAGTCTGTACACAAAGACTCCCCTAACCAATTTGAACCACTGGCTTATGGCCAGGGTCCCAGGTGAACACTGCAACCAGATCATTCATAATTTTCACAAGCATTATAATTTATCAGAGATCTGAACTTATATCTTTTATTCAATGGCAAATTACTTTATCTTTATACAATGAATAGATTCATCTGTATGTCAGATGATTTATATTAACTAGCTTGGAAATAGATGAACAGTAAGAAATGATCATTGAGTTAATTTAGCATAGAAATGATAGTTTTCCCATGGTCCAGCTTCATGTGTTGACATGCAAGTGTATTCTTTTCTGCAGTAGAAAAGGAGTCATAGACAGGGCTTTTCTTGGTGAGTGGGACATACAACAAACAGATGGAGATGATTTACCTGGGTATACAAGAGAAGTATGTTCTGAGAGTCAGGTATAATTATTTCTATGATAAAAATAGGTTCTTGCCAGTTCAATTAAATGTATGCATTTTGGAAATAGTAATTTTGAGTCTGTTTTACTTTGAGCATCTTCTTTTTTTTTAATTATCTTTATTGGTACACAGATAGGTACATATCGCATCTTTTCTCTGGTATGAGAAAAGGAAGATGTAAATGAGTCCTAGCATTGTATGTTATATATTGAGCATCTTCTAGATACTGAAGTTTAGTGGGAAAACAAATCGGCAAGTTGTGTCCCTACTAAACATAGATTTTGTGGAAGAAAAGTTATAAAACAGAATGGTTTGTATAAGGGAGCAATAAACCATGGTGAGTTTGAGTTATTTCCTCTTGTTGTAATATAATTAAGGCTGGAAATCTAGTGGCCATCTTGTGCCTTGGCTGTTCTGAGTGATGAAAATAGATGTTGGGGTGGCTGAATTGAAGAGTCACACCTGAGCCTCATGGAGAAGGGAGGCATCCATACTAACTACAAGTCATTTGCTTCTAAAACCATTTTTTCCCCTCACCTTATGATGTCTCTGTCTTTCTAGTGGCTTTATTCTAAGCACATTCCAAAGAGACCGGACTGTTACCCTCAGTACCCTTTGCCTTGGACCAAGTGGCCAACCTCTGGATTTAACAAGTGAGAAGAGATAATGGGTGAGAAGAGTTGCCTTTTGTATTTTGCTATTTTCTTCTATTTTATTTTTCTGTTAAGCCAGTCAGGTTGCATCCATCATCCTAGTTTTCATGCCACATGTATGAAAGGGACAGTTTTTATTCCTCTCAAACAGTGCCTCATTAATCCAGCTGTTATGACGTCTTAGCGTGTTCCTTATTTTCTGAGAGCCATCTATGGTCCTTTCCTGAATTCACCTCAGGGTAGCCCCACGTGCTCTCAGCCCCACACAAACATACAATATGCAGAGCAGAGTGAAACCCAATTCTTATGCTTCCCAGGGCAAAGCCTTCGGGAATGAACTACAGAAAATGCAAAGAAAGAAGAAAATGAGAATAAATAATAAAATGATTCACTTGACAAAATGAGTCTGTGTTCTGAGTTCTAATGTGTTAAAAATTACATCTCTATGTAAAAAATATGCTAGCAAAAAAGTTGTTTTGTTTTACAATACAGACATTTAAAAGCATACCAAGAAAACAAACTGCGGAAGAGGTTTTTGGTTTTGTTTTGTTTTTTAGTTTTTGACCATTTGGCTTGGGGTTTTGGTTTGTTTCATGAAAGTCTATCTTTGAAGAGTTGCTTCTCATCTAGTGCCTTACATCTCAGGCCAGAGCATTAGCCACGTCTCTCTGCCATTCTGCCCTGAGTATAAGAAAACTTAGGTCAGGCTTGTTTTCCTTATTAGGCAAGGGTTGCACTGAACTGGAAAAGAAATATTTTTCACTGCTACTCTAGATTTTTTTGTTTAAATTTGGGGAGTATGTGTTTATATCCCATTATTTTATGAAGGCTTCATTGCTGCAAAAGCATGGCAAGTGAATGAGGAAAAGAAGCAATGTTTAGGCAAGACATTAGGTCCATATTTTAAAGTCCACATTATGGGGTTTGAGTGGGAAGCCTACCCAATAGCTGGGAAAGGTAGCTGGAGGGTGGGTGAAGAGGTTTCCATTTTCTAACTTCCACAATGTTCGAACAGAGATGGCTCTTAAAAATGTCACAGGATGAACCAGTTTAAACTACTGTAAGGCATGAACAAAAAAGTAGAAACCACCCAAAATGTCTATCCCTCAGTTGATGAATAAATACACAAAATATAGTATGTCCATATACCAGTTCTCTTTGTGATAAAAAGAATGAAGCATAGATTCATACTAAAAGATGGATGAGCAATGAACACATGATACTGAGCACAGGAAACAGACTAAAGAGACTATACCTGTCTGATACCATTTGTATGAAGTATCCAAATAGGCAACCTATGAAGAGTAGGAAGGGTTGACTTGAGCTTGTAGTGGTCTGGGGATCCAGCGAACAGAGCAGAGACTTTGTCAGATATAAATGTTTCATTTTGTGAAAATGGAAATACTTGGATTCCAGGGATAATTACACAATTATGAGTACCAAACAAGAGATTTTATGTACATTTTATATGATTGTATTTTATGTGTGTGAATTACTGAAGGCATTCAAAGTGGGAGAGAAAAGAGAAAATATTTTTAAATAATGCAAGCCAATCTCCTGAAATAAAATCATTTTCCCCCCGTATCAGCAATAAATTGATGTGTACTGTATGAAGATCAAAATGCATTGAAGCAGGCCATTTGGGTATGATAAGCTGGCTGTACACAGAGCCTTGAGCTGTCAATCACTGAGGTGTAAGACTGTGGTTAACACAGTTCCCAAAACCCTGCCTTTGGTCAGTCAGAAAATCTTGTCTTCAGTTCTTCTCAGGAAAATGTAAGCATGTTTTTGATAGGATAGACTAGGCCTGACCTCTGTGTGAGGAGTGGGAGTTACAAACAATGGCTGCCATTGAGCTGGGAGCCCCTGTTAACTCTTTCAGAGGCCCACCCTGCCTCTTACAGGATGTATTCCTTATTTACCTTTAGTTGGTTTCCACTCTCCGTAATGTGCATTTCTTTTCTTTTACTATATACAATAAATGTTGTGCTTGTTTTGTCCAATTCTTTATTTAGGACAAGAAGTATCTAGAAAGCGTTTGCAGAAGTAATTATGAAAACCTTAGAACCTGCTAACAAAGTTACTATAAATGAAGTTAATGACCACAGCCTTGCTAAACATGCAATGACAACAAACTATCTTTTATGAGATAGTAAGTCTGTTTTTAAATAACATATTGATGGTTCATGTAAGGGTTGTCTTTTTAAGGGTTAATGATCAAAATTCAATTTAACTAGAAATGTACACAATATAAAAAATACAAGGGAGTTTATTTATGAGTTACATATTAATTATTCAATGTTCATACACCAATCTGACTTAAATAGAGGTTAGACAATCTGATGCAATTACACATTGGCTGAGTGAGACCCTCTGTTTCTTCTCTGCCTTAAACGAACATTAGGAATCTTGTTATGCACACTTTTTCCAGTTTTTCAAAAAATGGCAGATACTAAACTCTTCCTGACAATTTTAGATTATAAAACAAGAATTACTATGTATATTTGTAAAATTCTTTTCTAGATACAATGAAGGTTACAAAGAAACCAACATTTCTGTCCACTGAGACCTCAGCTTCTAGTTGGCAAGAGATTTCTGGTTAATAAGAAATAGACAAAACTATGATCCATTGCTGAATCCTCAGGTGATAACTGTTACCTAAAGGATCTGAGAAAGTTCCCTGAATTGGAGATGGTATCAACACTTGTGCAAGGAATAAAGAGACTTACTAAGCAGAATTTAAACTACGCACTCAAAGAAAATGAAGGTCAGGCCTTCCACATAGAAGTGTCTGGAGCGAGGAATAGTTGTGTGCTTTAGGTGAGAAATTTGTGAATCTATGGAAAATTTGGGATTTGTTTATAGGAAAAAGAAATCACCAACTCATAAAACGATGAGAGATCATTATACAGTTGAAAGGGTGGCCCATTTATCTGAGAAAGGAAAGAGGGCAGTGTTTAGTTTAGTTTTGTCTTTAGGATGTATGGTCTCAGGTATTTTGTGCAATAAGGTTCTTGGAATTCTCTTTAAGATCAGGTTTCTGCCCTTTATGTAGTAAGCTAATGTGTGGACATGTGGTATACTTAAGGGTTTGGGGCTTATAAGGCATGGAAGGAAAAATAAACAAGCCTAAAAAGAAAAGATAGAGGTAAATACAGACAATGGTAAGTAACTTTAGGTTCTGAAGTCTTATGGGAATAATTTATTTTATTGTGTTTTATTAGTATGTGTTTGTAGTACATGCATTTTACAATTATCTCAGGGAGCTGATACCTGTGTATGTTTCTTCTTTTAATCCCCTTCCCTCTCCATCTTAATTCTCCTCCCCTTCTTTTCCCTATTGTTATTATTTATCCTAGTTGAAATTATGATTTTCCTTACCTCTTTTCAACCCAGATTATTTCTCCTTTCCTACCTCTGTAACAATATGGGCTTATGAGGCAGCATGGTGTTCATTGTTAGCTCTGAAAAAACATAAGAGGTATTAAGTCCCTAGATCCTGCAAGATAAAAATACAACTATATTATTCCATTATATTTCATTATATCCGAGTCTTACATTTACAAGAACCTTGTCTACTGTTTCTTCTTTTGTAGCTATATATTTTAAATCTACACAGTTCTTTCTTATGAGTGGAAAAGACATTATAAAGAATAATTTCCATTTTCTAACTTTCCCTCTTCTCTCTTCATCATAGGTTTGGTCTCACAAAGAATAATTTATAGAGCACAGTTGATCGGGGTAAGATAGTCTGGCTCAACCTGAATTCAGTCCAAAATTATTAGCATGATCATTTCCCTCTACTAGGAAGTTATTTTTTTCCTTTATGTTTCTTTCTGGTCACAGGCACATTCTTGAGTTATTTACCATTGGACTTTATATATGTAATGATATTCCCTCATTTCACAGGTCCCTGCTTCATTTATCACCTATGGAGTGTGAACCCCCTTGTTTTAGAATTTAGAATTGTACAGATAACAAGTTTTCCCCTCCAAGACCTTTGGACAGTGGTAGTGAACCAATGGCACACACACCACAGTAAGCTGTTGATATCACTGATATCCCTAAAAGGTTTACCATCACTGTCCAATGAGATGATTGTCCTTTCCTTCTGCTTCCTCCTTTCTGATTGTTATGCTAAGGAAGATTCTGATACATGGTGTCAAAGATTATAAAAAATTATCTTTCAGATAAAACTATTTCCTGAAGTTTGTTGCAATTTAAAAAAAAAAAAAAAACAGATAGTACATTTGGTGAACTCTGAGCCGATCCTACTTCAGCTATACTGAGAGGCCAAGGCAGTCCTTAAAATTGGTACATGAGAAACTAAATGCCAGTGTCTTGATGGCTTGTATTTCATATGGCAAAGAAAAGGAGCCCGGAGTGCTTGGAGAAGTCTGGGTACATGCTTGTATACCCTTCTGAACTAGATAATCATTTCTCTGCTTGTTTCTCAGGCTCATTCCCAAGCACCGAAAACCAGGATTCTATGCATCAGCACACATCTTCAGAGTATTCTACCTGCAGTAGTGTTGCCAGCTGTTCATGAAAGATCTACTATCTAAAATAAATAAAGAACTTTAAAAAAATTAGATCCTCTAAATTGAAAGACCCAGTTCAAAAGTGGGCATCTGAAGTGAACAGACATTTTTCAGATGCAAGAATAAAAGCAGCAAAGAAACATATGAAAAATGTTCAACATCACTGGTCATTTAAGAGATGCTGATGAAAACAACACTGAGATTCTACCTCAATCCAGCAAGAATGGTGCTCTCAAGAAATCAGCCAATAACAAATGCTGGGGAGGGTGTGAGGAGAAAGGAACCCTTCTCCATTTGCAGGCAGAATGTAGACTGGTGCAACTACTGTAGAGATTAGTGTGGAGATTCCTCGAAAATGATGATTAAAGGTCACATTGACCCTGCTATTTCCCTGCTGGGTATATTCACAAAAGAATTAAAAGTATCATAGCATAGTTACATATGTATACCCATGTTTATATCAGCATGGATTGTAATAGCTAAATCTTGGAAATAACCCAAATGAGAAGCAACTGGAAAATGGATAAAGAATATGCAAGGGTTTTTCTAATAACATGGAATATTATTCAGCCATAAAGAATGATAAATGAGAGACATTTATAGCTAAAGGTATGCACATTGAGGCCATACTCCTAAGGGAAATAAATAGGACACAGATAGGGAAATACCATATAATTTCTCTAGTGTGAGAACCTGGAGACTTAAAGGAGTTCCAAAATGTATGTTAGATATTGTGGAATTTAAAAAAAAATGCCTTAGTTAAAGAGAAATTGAGTGAATACAGAGGAAAGCAAAGAAGAGAATGAAAATATTTGATGGTAAAAATGGAACTAGCAGAAACAAAGTATGTATTTGTGGACTTGGATGATGGAAAGGAGGGCAGGGAATGGGAAAAATAAGAATCAAGATATATCATGTATAGGTACAATTCTCAATGACAAATGTGATCAAAATTCCTAAAATATACCAACAACTCAATTTCTTATTTTTAAAAAGACAAACAGTGGAAAAACAATGTATTTTTATATTGTGTATTTCTGTGAACAACCCTTATGAGTCCTGTCCCTTTGGGTACAAGACAGCCTCTGAATTTCTTCAAGTTTTGATAGACCGTTTCCTATAAATAATTTTCTAGTTACCTAAACTCTGTTCCTTCTAGGCCTGATGTAAGTCTCATGAGTTGGCTCTCTGTAAAGAAGCAATCTTCCTGTACACTGTCACTCCATCTTCTCACCACTGTTGTCTGTTTTATGGCTAGATGTCCCCCTAAAGTCTCTTGCAATGATAAGTGAGGCTTGGGGATGTGGTTGTATCTAGGATGTAAATGTGGATTAAGGGTGTCATTGATACTGGGGTTAAGGGTACTGGAGTAATTCACTCATTGGATTATCATAGTTCAGGGTGTGGGTAATGGGAAGGCCCACCCTGAGTGTGGGTGCCCAGCCTCTGAGCTTGGATTGGGTCAAAGGGGAAGGGAGGCTTCCTGTTGTTGCTTGCTGCTTCCTGCCTACTCTGCCATAGAATGTTTCTAGTGTGCCACATGTGTCTCTAGATAGAATCCACTACAGACTGCCAAAATACACTGTTTCCCCTTTAACTAATAGGTATTGGATGTTTTGTTTCAGCAACAAGAAAATTAATTAAGGCAGTCTGAATGGCAGAATGGTTGTCATTTCATGTTCCTGGGATGTGGGGTGGGAAGTCCTGCCTTTCCGAACCTCAGGTGCATTTCAGATAGGATTCCCTGATGCCTTTACAAAGTGCACCTGGCATGATGCCTTTACAAAGTGCTGGAATGATGTAGTTTCCTTTCACCAACTTTGCCAAAATAAATCACATTTTCTCTTGTTTTGTCCCTGCACTTTTTATCTCGTATAGGATTTATATGAATATATGATTGCAGCTCTCCAGAGCTCTGACCTGCAAGGAACCTAGAGCTTGTGTTTCTTCCTGCCCAGCTATATGATGCTCTGGGTGACCTGAGGGAACTTCAAGTCTTTCTTGCCTTTCAAGGAGGTGGGTGGGATTAGAGGGTTTTTTCTCTGTTTGTTTTGTTTTGTTTTGTTTTTGCAGTTCCAGGATCAAACTGAGGACCTTGCACTTGCCAGGCAAGCACAGCGCCACTGCACTAAATCCCAAGCCTAGGACCCTGATGGGATCCTCAGTTGATTATTTTCTGTACAGGCTGGCTCTTTAAACAGATGCTGCTGCTTCATCTACATCAATGTAGGTTCCCAAGACTCTGCCTCAAGCAAAGATCCTAAAGACGTAAAGAACCAGGAGTTTTTCTATTTCTATTCAATTTCATGTTGTGAATTTCAGTGTATACATGTCCATTCTTTGACACCTCCACAAATTATGCTGATAAACCCATTTTTATCCAATATGCACTATTCTCAATAACTTCTAGGAATTAATGGATGGTTGTTTAGGCTGGCAAGTTAATTATTTCTCCCACTTCCCATCACTGTGGTAGTGAAGCAGTGTATACAGAGTTGAACCACTGTGGACTTATCTGCACAAGAGATGAGGACAGGAAGTGACCACAGAAAGCTGGAGGCTCCTGAGGGACATCTACTGGCCTCAGCTCAGAGGTCAGTCTCCCCAGCCCATGTTGCAAATCTGACTGAACAAGTAAGCCAGGGGGCTTGCACTGCTTCCGGGTCTCACTGAGAGTGACCTCAGGTAGAAAAGCAGAGTTCTTGTGTGGAACTCATTGTTTAATTGAGTCTCAATTACAGGTACTTACCTTTATTCCCTCCACTACACAAACTGGAGAGGAGCACAAGTTCTGCAGGAACTGTAGGTTTTGGTGGCTTTTGGGTACCTCTTCTTATCAGGATGAAATTTTTCCTTCTTAAAACCTGTACTTACCTACTGTAGAAAGCCTGCCTTTTTTATGGTAAGGGAAATAAATAAATAGTTGTATTTCAATTGTGCTCAGCTTTCAAGATTATTATTATATAGGATTAAAAATGGACCTTTTTTAATGAACACAGTGTTTCATTATTTCTTTATATATTCTTTTTTTTTAATTGAAATCTTTATTGGTACATTACATATATACATCATGATTGCATTCAACAATGAGAATTTGTACCAGTATATGACGCAACTTAATTCTCATTTTTTCCCATAACCCTGCCTGCCCTCCCACCCCCACCCCCCATATACATAAACTTTGTTTCCATCCTTTTTGTTATAATCTCATTATTTCCCCCTCTTTATATTCTTTTTTTTAAAAAGAATCTTTATTGGTACATTGCATATACACACCATGATTGCACTCCATAATGGGGATTTGTACCAGTATAAGACACAACTTAATTCTCATTTTTTCCCATAGCCCTACCCACCCTACCGCCTCCCCATATACATCAAATTTGTTTCCTTACTTTTTTGTTATAATCTCATTATTTTCCCCCTTCACCCTATTTTACTTTGAGCATTTTCTATTTCACAATATGTAACATACAATGGACCTTTTTAAGGCTTAAAACTGATCTGGTATTCCTCCTTGTAGCCAATGCTCTTTGCAAGGAATTTTCTGGCTCTGTGAAGCCATGGAGAAAGAAAGCTGTAAGGAAAGGCGACCTGAGAAGGAAATGATGATGCATCGTTTTGTCATACCCAAAATAGTATCTACATTATACCAGGAAGCATAAGACATATTCCTTGTCCTCGAAAAGCTTTTGAGTTATTTGTAGAAGCAAGAAATAAATACAAAGAACTCACTAAAAACTCCCAGTATTGTTTGATTCCAAAGGAATGAAGAAAATGGTGCTTGCGTTTTCAGTGAAAACATTCTAAATCAGGGTAACTAAAGACACTCAATGAGGTGGGCAGACAGACAAACATGGAAAGATAGAATAAAGGCATGGAAAGGAGAAGCAAAAGGAGCAGTGGCATAGTGTCAGGAAAGCAAAAAAGAACATGGAAGGTAATGCATGGACTCATTTGAGTCATGGTATTTAGGGGTTAGGGGATGATGTGGGAAATGTAAAATCTTGAAGGTAAGACTTCATAGTGACTGCCTTAAAACCATCAAAGCTAAATGTTTCACTAAAAGTAGTTGTTCCTTATTTACTCTTCACCCTGTTAATCATCTTCCTCCCTCCTATCCCACCTGTCTATTAATCATTTCCCTTTTGTGTACCTCCCACCCCATAGAGATGTAATCCGCCTGTTGCCATGGTAATCAAGGAAGCTTAGTTAAAATTGGTCAAACCCCACCAGCCGATGTGCAGGTAGTCATGTAGACAGTGAATATCTAGTCTCAGCTGATCACCTCAACTGGCTGTTATCTATAAAATCTGCCTGGAAACCAACCTGCAGGGTCAATCTTGGAAGGGCTCATTTCCTTGTGGCTTACCTTGCTGGCTGACAATGAATTTTCTTATTTCACTCTTTTGTCATGTCTCTTGAAGTTCTTTGAACTCCCATTGCCACATCAGGGATAGAGGAAAATTAGAACAGTAAGGAGAGATCTAGCTAGGCATTTGAGGGATTGAAGCATTATCTTCTCAGGTAGATAGAATCCAGGAACAAATATGAGCAGGAAGATGGCATGGGCAGGAGTCCCAAAGGGAGAGGGTCTCACTGAGGAAAGAAAAGACATAAAACAGTGAAGTATAGGAGATCAAGTCTCCTTGAGCCAAGGCAAAATATATTGCAATCTGCCACCTCCATATCTGTTTCAAAGTAGGAGACTGAATCAATTAACTTATATCTCATGAAAGGTCCCATGTTTACACTTTCAAGGTCCTTGTTTATCAAGACAAAACAAAGGGAAAATACACTAATGGAGCAGACAGGAAGGGTTAAATTGTGCTGTGCCTGTTTACTAAGAAGGAGTAGGCTATATCTGACAACATTACTGTGGGGAAAGTTTAGATAATTATCCACAAGGAACAAGAGATGTCTAAGAGTCTGCATATTTGGCGGAGTGGGCATCTTTAGCCTCCATATTATCAGATCTTCCTGACAAATGCCAGAACAGCACATTGCAATCTCTACCAGTCTCATGATTTTGAGATAATTCCTTCAAACCTGCCAATGGTGCTCATCATGAGTGCAAGTTAAGAAAATACCTGGGAAGAAGACATCTGCAATACATGCAGTTCTTAAGATTCAGTGGGGCAGGTTGAAACAGTTTAATTCATGTTAGTCATTTTTACTATTGTCCCTATTAAGGTGATACAGATAGAAATTGTGTTCCTAAAGATAATGATAATCTGAATTTTAAGATCCATAGAACTTGACAAACACACATCTATGATTTGTAAAACTAAAATTTGAAAGGGAAAAATAGAAACAGTAAGCTGAAATAATGGTTGGGATCTTGATTGTGTGTCAGTTTAGAAGAAACAGTGATAACAGGGGAGGTACACAGATGTTTAAATTAGTTTGGAGACACAATGCCCATAATATTTTCCTAAAGAATTTATGGAAGAGTTATAGCTTAATACATGACATGTACTGTATAAAAATCTCAGCATTTGTTTTTCCAGTGTTATTCTCACAATAAGCTAAGATAAGTCATAGTTTTACAACTATATTAAAAATAAGAGAATTCAGTTACAAATTAAAAAGAGTGGCATAATTAGGACTCAAACCCTTCTTAAATCCATCTGGGCCTGAATTTAACTTTTTCTTTTTATATTACTTCAGGTTTTAAGAACACCAGGAGGAACCAATAATGATTTTAGAGCAGGAATGTAATATAAAGACTACAACATAGGCTGATTGTATTAGCTATAGCACGTTGGGTGGATTGATCAGATTGAAATTAGAGGCTAGAGCCCAGTGAAAAAGTTATTGTGAGTATTGAGGAAGTGGATCATGAGGAATGTCCAGAGAGTAAAAATATGTCCAAAACAGACACAAACAGCAAACTCAGATATAATGTTAAGTTAGAAATCAAAGACAATAGTAATAGCTCAGGGCATGATAAACAAGTTTAGAATAACATCTAAAGGTAGAAATACAAAGATCATTAAGTACATGGGAGGAGGTGTAGAACAGACAGAAAGCCACGATGAATTAGACTTTGAATGTGACTTACTTGGAATTGCTGCTCACTGTCATATGCTGCCATGAGTTCCTAATACCACGTCTGCTCTTCAAAAGTCAAGCAGGAATGAACGAGTTTCCTAAGTGGGGCCTTTGAGAAGCATGTGACACCATATGATATTAGGTGAGATATATTACTTCAGATTGATAAAATCAACAAGAGATGAGTAGTGTGAGCTTTTTGCAAGGATCTTCCCCCAAAATCAGCCAACACAGAACTGATCATTCGATGCTCTGAGGACAGAATCTCAGTGCTCTCAGTCTCAGTGGGAAGTCAGAAGGCTCTTAGGACGAAGTAGTCTCTCAGTTCTGAATGTGATTAAAGCAGCGTAAGGACATGTTGGTGGGGAGGACAGACCCGGCACACAGATGCGGCATCTGGGTGACCTTGCAAAGCCCCTCAGAAGCTGGGACAATCTGGAGTGGTCAGAATTCTCATGCTGTCTGCCAGACAGCAAATTCCACAGTGCTCAGAAGTAGGTCTGAATATCTAAAACAAAAGAAAATCATCATAAAGTAGAGAAATAAAATTTAATCAATGGAATTGTGATAGAAATCTAACACAGAATTTGACATTGTCCCTTGTGCTCGAAAACAGACTTCTTAATCATTTTTCTTTGTTTCCAGCAGAAGTGAGGGGCATCACTGGCCATACAACACACAGGCATCTCAGAAATCCAGAAAGAAAACTTCTTTGTTGAGTTATGCTTAACGCTGGGAATTGAAGGAAAACAAATTAGGAAATGTCAACACAATAGACTGGTTGCTGGGTTTAGAAGGACTATATCAAAAAAATGACTTACTCTTAGGATAAGCCCTGTAAAAATCTGCCCATCTCTTCCTATTGCTCTTTCTGGAAATGTAATATAGATATTGTAGAGTTAAATCTTTAGAGTCTACAAGGTTGACCAGGAAGGTGCAGTGGAAGGTATAGGGAGAAAGAAAGAGAAGAGAAAAAGAAGACAGAGAGGCAGAAACAGAGAGTGGAGTTTAAATGCACAACTTTAAAGAGATTAATAATATTCAAAATTGGAAGGAAATATGTATTAAAGGATAAAGAAAATATACAATAAAAAGGACTTGAAAATTTCATTCCAACAAATAGATGCAGGTCAAATATTACTGGAAATAATATCACACAGAGGGAAGTAAAATTCATGGAATTTAGTATATAGATAATTGAGAATATCATGAAGTAAAGAATGTCTAATGTGATAGATCAGAGTCTTAAGTCAGATTTTTAAAGATGTAAAGGTGCATAAGAGATCAGGGACAAATTTGCTTATGATATTATTAAACATAGATTTATAGACATGATATTTGTTCCTGATGTTTATTTTTTTAAAAGAATACACTAGAATTTTATATATATATATATATATATATATATGACTATGGACCTGGCAATAAAATTCAGAAAGTCACACTAAAAAATGGATGTGCTGATACATAATAAAGGTAAAGGCTATAAACATGATAAATATTAGATTGGGTAAAATATTGCATGAAAATATTTTGGGAGAAATGATGATGGCTGTGAACTGTTTTTCGGAAGTTTGATATATAAAAATAGGTTTAGAAAAGTGCAACACTGGCTATTTGTTGCAGATAGATTTTTTGGTGTTTTTGCAGGAGGGGTTGGCACAGTGGGGGCACAGGTGTGTACACAGCTCAGGAAGCCTCACAAGGAAACACAGGCTTCTTCTTTTCCCCTGAGGGGAATATCCGCATTGTTTCCCCAAATAGAAATCATATTTTACAGTGGAATCTGGTGCAAGAGATGTCCTTATTCTGGCAGAATGCTTCTTGAAACTGCATTTTTTTTAAAGTAGGTATCCGTACAGTGCTATGACAACTTTCTGAATAAATGTCACTTTCTGCACTTTCATAGGCAGCATTCGGATTTTCACAATCTTTCCCTTGTCAGGATATTTCATTTTCAGAAATTCTGCATTGTGGTGAATGGAGTGATAAATGTCAGTTTCCTGACTGTATTAAATGGGATTCTCCCATATCTCTGTTGTATTGCAGATAATAGCTGGAGTCATTAACTGCAGCTTATCAAGGAAGCACTGGACGATTTGAGTGGCAGCTGAGGGTTTTACAAATAGCAGATAAATTCAAGTGCCTTTTCTCCACCTTTGTGTTTCTTGAGAGCTCTGTGTTATCTGACACTCTTAATGACCCCCACCCCTTTTCGTGATTACCCTCCTCCCAAGCGCCTCCCTGTCACACTGAGCTGACCTGGGTTCTCTTCCCAGTCTGGGTCCCTACTCCTCGCTTTCTTCCTCTCTTGGGCATTTGCCAACTTTCAGCTGATTTCCTCTTTGCTCCCAGAACACGTTCATGCCATCTCTTATCTATCACACTTATAGGCTTTACTTATATTTTATATCAGCACATACATTTTTGGAAACAGTTTTCCTAATTTTATTGTTAAATCCACAGTCATATTCATGTATAAAATTCAAGGGTGTTAGTTGTTTTTTGAAAATCATAAAAAATTATCATTTAAGACGGTTTGATAGAGTCATAAGCAAATAAATGATAAACTAGGGAAATAATTATTAATGAGAGTAGAAATAATTCATTCTTAAGGAGCTCTTATAGACATAATTTTATTAACAATGGGGTAAAAAGCATAGGTATGAAAATGACAGCAGTAGAGTTAATCATCATTAATATTCATTAGTAATAAAACACATTATAAGTTGAATTAAACAATTCCTATCAAATAAGTAACTGAATTTAAAATGTAAGACTCAGTGTGATCAAAAGTAAGCAGTGATATGTCTCTATTACAAAAATAGAACTACTGTTATTTTTCTAAAAAAATTGCCTCAAGTGTTTTGGTTACTTTCTCTTTAATGAGACACAACATATACCACAATTTATGGGAGTGGTTCAACCCATTATCCAATGGCTCCAAGGCAGGACAGCATGGGAGAAGAAAAGTACCATTGAAACAGGGTAGCAGTGGTATGGAGGGGAATATCCCAAACTGGCTAAATATCCCAAACTTCAGTTCATGTTCTCTAAATCAAAGAATTAATTCTAGGAACAACAGAGATTAAGAGTAGAAAAAAAATTATTGAGAGAAAGGTAACTTCTGTCTGAGAGAGACAAAAATGGGACCAGAAAGTCATTTAACTGCTCACTGCAGGGCCATGAGGTGAGGCAGGTTCAAGGTGAGACAAAACTATCAGAACTATAAGACTACAAGAATAATCCCTTGATAATATTAATTAATACAATGAGAAATCAAAAGGTGGACACAAGTACAATCAACCAATAGGATATGACAAGTGTACTTGCTTAGGTAATATTGATTAAATGAGGATCAAATGGGGCAGCAAGTCATGTAGTAAATGTACAATGATTTCTGGTTAGGCATCTTCCCTGGAAGGGGTAGGTCAAGTCTTGATCCCTCACCCAGGTGATTTGATACCTATTTAGAATTTCAATCATTACTATTCATCCTTAGGGGAAGCAATAGTTATTGCAATAGAAACTATTGGCTTCAATAGTTTCTCTTCTTTTACAAAGCTGGCTTTCACTGAATGTGTCTTGATTGTCCTCCATGTTGGCTCCTTGAGGGCTCATCCTGTCTGACTGCCTACAACATATCTAATTAACTTACCTACCTATAATAGCAGGAAGCAGAGAGAGATCACAAGTGGAGGGAAGGGGATATAATCTTCCAGGCAGTACTTAGTGACCCTTCTCCTCCTTTGGGAGGCATTATCTTCCAAATCATATTCAGATATAAATTCATCAGTGGGCTAGTCTTTCCAAAAACACCCTCTATGAGCACATGAAGCTTGGGGAAGCATCTATATGTAAATTATAGCATCAAACATATTAAAATATTTATAATTTTTTACTGTTTTTCCATTTCTAGGTTTCTACCTTAAAGAACAGAATCACACATATGTACCAAGATATAAACACCATTATTTGTACCTTAATGATAACACTCCCATCATTGTTACCCATCTGTCCATGACCCAACTCTAGATGTCAAGTGGCCCAAACTACTCTGCTTGGATGAATCCAATAACTGCATTGCCCACATCATGCTTATATACTCCCATAATATATATCTTTGCTCTGGTTCTATAATTTCACAAGAGACATAAATCTGAACTTCCTAGAGACATGTCTGGAAGCTTTGCAAAACCGTTAAATTATTTAGAAATGTAGCTTTGTGGTAGAGAGATGCATGCTCAGTATATGGGAAGCTCAGTGTATGGCGATCTCCAACACCACAAAGCAAACCAAGCCAAAGAAAACCTTGAAATCATGTACAAGCATATGAAGACTTGGGTGAGTTTTCTATCTTTATCCTCCACCATGAGATAGCTGATGTTAAACCAAGTTACTATAAGGTCTTGGGAGAATAAGGAAAATAACTTAGATTGTCTATAAGATATAACATAAAAAGTCAATGCAAATGATCGATTATTCCTGACTGTTTTGTTCTGAAGCAGTAATTGTGAAATTTCAGAGTCAGTAAGAGACCACCTCCATTGCTTTGATTATATAGGGTTATCATTAATCCTCTGACATATCATGGCATTTCAGCCAATATATGCCATGTCTGTTTCAGGTCTCCCTAAAGACATCCTCCAATAATATAAAACTATGGATTTTTAAAGTACTAATTCGAGTTTAAAGTAATTTTTTTTCTAATTAAAAACCTCTGACTCAAGGGGAAAATTGCCACGTGATGTCTTCATCAGGAAGCACTGCTACTTAAGACTTTCTTCAACTGGCTGGCAAGCCATTTCTGCAAATAATGAGCTAGGCTTAAAAATGAACCACCAAAATAAGACACACCATCTTGAAACACTAGCAGTATGATCTGAGGCCTGTCTGCTTCTTGGGGTTTGATAACATGCTGTCGAAGCAGAAGCACCTTGATGTGGCTGCAGAGCATCAGTCAGACAGGCACATGCTTGGGAAAGTTTTCTATTTTCTCTCAGAAACTCAGGGTTTTAGTTACTGGCTCACAATGCCACTTTCTTCCGGGTGCCTTAAGTTCCTACTGCTGGAGAGTCTACTAGTCATACTAGTGACAGCAGCGGATGCAATTTTGAAATGACAAAGGCCCAGAATTTGCTATTGTGGCATAGGGGAGCTTTGGGGCATACGTCATTTTCTAATATACATGACTCAAAAACATATTTTGGAACAGTTTTTCCTTGGCAAGTCTAAATTAGATATGTGGGAAACAGCCGATGAATCACAGGCCACTTGAAATTTAGTCATAAGCATAAATGCACATTACTAAGAGTGTCCATCTTTGCATCCATCAGCAAACCTAACAAGTCTGTCATTGGCTGCTCCTAAGTGAAACTAGACAGAAAAGAGTTAGGCTGAATTTACTTCATAACCCTTCTTCAAATTTATTGGGATGGATTTTCATTTTCTGCAAGAATTGGCTTGAACAGGGGTAGAGTAGATATTTAAAGCTTTAGCCTAGAAAGACTAAGCATTTTGTCCAAGAAAAATTCAAGATCTAGAACGTGAGATCCACAAAAAAGGAGACAACAAATAATGAAGACATGATTCCAACCCAAACTGCTGCATGCTTACCTGCATCTTCTCCCGGGCAAATGTTCCTTTAGAACTTACCTGCAGCCACTAATCATTTTGTAGATGAGTCATTTCAGGGACTGTTTTTTTGCTTATATGTGTGGTATGTCATGAGGGTGGAAATGGCAGATACCTGTTTCTCCATATGTGAGTTTTCTTTTTTTATTGGTATACAAAACTGAATTTTATTTTTTAATAAATTGAATATATTGGTATATTTTAGGAATACATTATGATCAGATTCCTCTTTGGTAATTTGTACTTGTACAAAATTTATCTTGACTCTTATTTTTCCCATTGTTCTGTCTTCCCTTCAACTCTGCACTCCCCTATATAAGAAGCTACTCATAAGTGAAATAAATGGTTCTCAGATGTGTAAATGCCTTGTCATTTCTCTAGTATGAGAAACTGATGGTACAAATGAGGACCCAGCCATTGCTCTTCTAGGTATATACACAAAAGAATTAAAAGATTCATATCACAGTAACATATGTGCACCCATGTTTATAGCAGCTCATTTTATGATTGCTAGATCTTGGAAACAACCAAAATGTCCATCAGCTGGAGACTGAATAAAAAAGCTATGGTTCTTCTACACAATGGAGTATTACTCTGCCATAAAAAATGGTAAGTTTGAATCATTTATACTTAAATGGACATACCTTGAAGACATCCTCACAAGTGAAATAAATAGGTCACAGATGTATAAATATCATATCTTTTCTCTGGTATGAGTAGATAAAGATGTAAATGAGTTCTAGAATGTATGTTATATAGAAAATACTCAAAGTGAAATAGGGTGAAAGGGGAAAATAATGAAATTATAACAAAAAAGAGAGGAAACAAAGTTTATGTATATAGGGGGTGGGGGTGGTAGGGTGGGTAGGGCTATGGGAAGAAATGAGAATTAAGTCGTGTCATATACCGGTACAAATTCTCATTGTTGAGTGCAATCATGTGTATATGTAATGTACCAATAAAGATTAAAAAAAAAGAAATAGGAAGAAAACATTCAAAGGGAAAGGAGAACTGGGTGGGGGAGCAGGAAAGGAAAGAAAAAAATTGATGGCAAAAAGGAAAAACAGGAAATAAAAAATAAACATGAGTTTTCCACAAACCTTCCCACATTTGCTGCCACAAGACCTAGATTGCTCACCTCCTCCGTGGTCTGCCTATCCAGTTCTTCCATGTCATGTCAGCTGCTGTGACCTCACAACTCTCCTGAGCTCACTCCTTTGTGCCCTCTACTGCCTTGCCCTCTTTTGGGGTGTGCTTTACTCACAGCATTGCCACTCCTCAGGATGGCCTTACTTCTGGGCTTAATCTCTTCCTGCACTCCTACCCTATCTCTCTCACAGAAGAAAAGCACCGTGCAAGTCAGGACCCACACTTTCCTGAACAATCCCTAAATAAATCTCCAGGCCTGCTGATGGTAGACGCTTAAATATATGTTGAATTTGCTGTGTGAAGCCTTTACTTATCAGGTACCAATTTCCCTCCAGGGGAAAATAACACATAACTTGGGCTCTCACAGAGCCACTGTTATTGTGTTGACAGGAAAAGTCTTCCTGTCATGGTAGCTGTTCATTCAAATGTGACAGCGAGCACACTGCTGTCTCTTTCTATTCACACCAGCCTGTGCCCGAAAAAGCCACCAGCTGCCAGGGCGTCAGGGCTGTAGCTGTGCTCAGAAAACGGAATCAGAGCCTGGGAGCTTTCTGTTTGCTGTCATCAAGTTGACTGCTCAACAGTCCAGCTCTTCATGATTCAGTCTTTCAGGCCAGTCATTGTCTATATTATACGTATCCTTTTGTTCTATGGCATAATCATGGAACTTTGAGATGTCTGCAAGTATTTAAACTTATCTCATAATGATTTTTGTCTTCATAAAAAGAGAAACATGTGAAGTACACAGTATTTTACATTCTTTTCCTGGAATTGCTTTTGAAAGCCCTAGAAATGGGGGAGAGAAAGATTCTCTGTTATCTGGCTCCCTTTCCTATCTGTTTTCTCATTGTAATTGGAGTATAATGCAGTTATTTCCTCATCAAGCACTGACTATGATCATGATTTATTCACCAGGATGGGATAAAAGTTTGAGGACTCTGTGCATGCAATCATTCAACATGACCAAAATGGAAATGTGAAGTGTGTAGATCTGAGACCAAGAGTCAGAGTGACAAGGACGATAAAATGATGAGTGAATCTTTCATGCCAGGGCTTACAAATGGATCTTTGCTCCTTAGACAAACAACTGAAGTACAAATTACTCCTATTTTACCTCTGAAAAGCCTAGGGAAAGATCCTATGCAATTTCATCTAAACTTCTTTTGATTATGACTGGTTTCTCAAGCTGAAACCAGAGTTGTGAATTTTCTCCTGCTCTTGAGAGGAATGAAAAATCCAGCCATCTAAATAATTTGCATTTAGCACAAGGAAAGGGAGACTATTGGGGATTAATTTTCATGTGGATGAATACTTAAGCATTGTGAATGATTAGATAAGATTCGCTCTACTTAAGAAATTGTCTAGCTTAGTGGAGAACACAACATTTCATATCTTCAGGGCATGGGAAGACATCTATTTAAATCATTTTGCCTATGGCTATTAATAATTAATTTTGTTTATTATATTGCTGGCTACCTTACATTACTTTGCTGTACTTGTTAAATAATCATTTCTGTTTTGTCATTATTTCTCTCTGAATAAAAAAAAAAGAGAAGTATTGCTTATGTAGCATAATAAAATGCAAGGTCCTTTATGCAAGACCTGTATATCTGTTGTTTAAGGATAAGTATTCTTTAGATAATGCTCCATCTTGTAGTGAAAATTTAATTTAGCTTTAGAATCTATCAAAGATTAATAACCAATACAATTATTTTTGACACTAGTCTTTTCTTTAGAAACTTCTACAATAATGAAACAATGATCATCAACTTTTTTTTTTTTTTTTTTTTGAGACAGGGTCTCACTTTGTGGTTCAGGCTGGCCCTGAGCTCAGCCTCAAACTCACATCACAGCAATCTCCCTGCCTCTGTCTCCCGAGTTCTGGGATTACAGGCGTGAGCCACCATGCCTAGTACTGTGGTATGTGGTACTGGTTGCTGCTGGGATGAGTCTCCATGCCCAGTATTGTTATGTGGTTACCAGTGAATCGAACCCAGGCCCTTGTGATTGCAAGACAGGTGCCGGAACCGCTGAGCTATATCCCCAGCCCCCCAGTGATCATCAACTTTTAAAAGTAAGTAAACTTCTAAACTCTTGCTAAATCTATTTATCTTTCTACATATTTCTATTTTAAAATGATATATGAATATTACAATAATTAATACCTTCTCATATACTTCTTTCATCATATTTCTCTACTGGGTATTGAGTCCCAGATTTGCACTGAGCTTTATCCTTAGCCTTTTGATTTTTAATCTTGTTTTGACACTAATTTGTATCAATTGTCCAGAGCTTGTGATATTCCTACCTCATCTTTCCAGAGCACTCGATTTATAGGCATGTACCAGCACTCCCAGTTTAATGCATTTGCTTTCTTTTGCTTGTTTGTGGACATACACGAAGCTAAGCACAATTGAGACCTTATTTTGTGGTATGACAGGATTGAGTGTAGTTTGAAATATTACTTCTTTTTAATGACTTCTTAGTTGATTTATTTTCAATAGGGTTAGTTGGACTTTTGAAAGATAAATATTTCATCTCTCCAGATTTGTAATAATTTTGTCTTCCTACTCTCTCTTTGTCTAAGTTGGAGTTAAAAAATAAATAAGTTTGTTACAGTTTTGAACGTGTCTTCCACTTTTTAAAATAGAATATTAATATGAGACTAGTTGACCAGATAACTAAAGTAGAAATTGGTTGGGGGGCAAAAAGTTACAATGGGCTGGTGGGAAGTTTCCCGACTTGACGTTAAGGTGTGCCACGTGACCACGTGGAGTTGTCTTCTTCATAGCACTACCACTTCCTCATGTGCATTCATTTGCATATTGGATGTACAGCCCAGTCTGTAACTTCTCAAATGTCAGAAAATTAAAAAAAAAATGTTTAAAATGTTTTGGCTTCAAAACCTGAACCAATGAGATTCTGGTAAAATGGTTGACTAAACCCATACCAGCCAATATTTATGGGTCTTGTTTTTAAGAAAACTGGAAATGAACAACAGTGTCTTGAGATTGGAATGAATGCTACTTGAGGCCAGTACTCAATTAGCTAATCTAACTCATCTAACTTTAAGGAGCTCAGTTAATGCATTTAACAATTTTCCAACTGGAGTTTAAGGAAAATACAGTGAAAGTAAAGAGGCTGTGCAGAGTACAGATAATGCAGAAGCAGAGCAACCCTCCAAGTACCAGGGACAGTGGGAAAAAGAAACCTGTTTAATTGGGAGGAAAAGGACACAGACATCCCTTTAGTCTGTAGATAGGAAAAAAGGAGCTCATCCAGAAAATGAATACCACAAGCTAGTGTCCCCCATTCTATTCATACAGATTTTCTAAATCACTGAAAGCAAACATTTTGATTAAGAGAAATGTGAAGAAGAGAGGCTGTTCTGGTTAGGTCTCCCTATACTCTCTCACATATCAAGTGTAAAAATGTATGGGAATGATCTGCAAAACTGTACTAGAGAATGACAAAAAATAATTACTCTGTAGAAATGTCTTATGGCCACAGGAGGCCACTGTAGTTGCAATTATGAGTCCCCCATAAACCAGCCTGCTCCATAAAAAATGTAGACTAATTTTTAATATTAATATTTTACTATATTGTTCCTTTTCTAGTCTCTTTAAGCAACTATTTATACCATTTGCATAGCACATTATTTTATAAAATATATCTCTACATATACATCATATCTCTCACATTGTAAGTGGAATGTACCCCTTTGTGTATTCTCCATCATTCATCCTAGCAGTGATACATGTTGCTGAGTCAAAATTAGTTGGAATGAATGAATGAATTTTACTAATTCTTAGTAGTATAAACTAATACTCTGGTTTATAAATTTTTAGGAGATTCAAGCCCCAAAGTGATTTAAATTAGAACTGAATTAAAATCAATGCTTAGGTTCAACATTAACCTTATGTGGAAATTTGATTCAATTCTGGTCCAGTTTGGTTAAGTACCAGAATCATAGAAAATTGAATTTCTGAACCAAGGTATCATTGTATTTATTTACTTAAGTCTATTCTGTGTGATACATTGTATAGACAATAAATTTTACTTGAGTTAAATAGTATCATTGATGATAATGACAAGTTAGTATAATATTTAAAAGAAATCAGAAATATTAAATCTTCTGTGACATATCTGCATAGATTAGTAGAATTCTATCACAATTGTCTCCTAAGAGTTCATGCACATACAACGCTTCTGATGAGTTTCTATGCATTTGCAATGATGCATCTAGGGTAAGGTACCTATTAAATCGATATAATTTTCAAACTCACAAAAAGTTGCATTTTGTTTATTTCTACACCTTTATAGTACAAGCCATACAAATAGCTCTTTTTTGCAGTGTTATTGAGATGCTCAATTTTTTATATTTTAAATATTTATTTTTGTGTGTAAGACATTTCAAAAAGGAATTTATATATCACAGGGAAGAAAATTTCTCAAAATCAAGATCTGGAAAGTTAGTTTATTCGCAATCTATTAACTCTTTAATATTTTAACATGAATTTTCTTCATGCATTCTCAGTCTTTTTACTATAATCTCAGTAAGGTTCACAAACTGTAGAGCTGTTGACATATTTCACATTTTATAACATATACTAATGTAAAATCTTAGAAGAAATGACACATTTGTAGGGAAAGACAAGATGCATTTGAAAAATTCAACTTGAAATTTAAATTGATTTAGTTAAAATATTTAAGACATAAATTTAGATCATTTAAAAGTCTTCTATGAAAGCTAAATTAATGAAACAGAGGGTAATGGCATTTAAGATTTTTATCTTTAAGCAATGATGTTTCTGAACATTTCTCATTAGTTTGCTGTAACAGAACATTTAGAATTCATTTCAATTCCGAAATGAGAGAAATACTTTTCTACCATTCATATCCTTCTTTCTTCTGGGAGTTCTCGGTTCACTAACCACTGAAACTATTCATGAGCTGGTGATGTTTTGCAGGAGCTACTTTCCTGCTCTCCTTGTCTCTTTGTACTCAAGCAGCAATGAGTTCTTCTTAGACGTGTGGGGTGTAGGTATGTGCCGGCAAGATGTTGGGAAACATAGGACCCTGGTCCTTGGAATAGTCGCAGCACAGTGGAGTGAAAATCACATAAATATAGATGTGCAACACAATGTGATAAAAACAATATGAGAAGTATGCCCAAAATGTTTCCACAACACAGATGCTAAAGGAATTAGGTCTGCTTCATGAAGTTTGAGCAAGATTTTGAAAAATGAGCTGATTTCTCTAGGTGGAAAAAGCAATTCTAAAGGGAGAGACTGCAATGATGAACAAAAGTATCAGTAACAAAAGTAGCATAACTAACTGAGCATTGGTGGGGGTGGGGCATGTCAACGCTGTGGATTGAATTCAGGACCTTCACGTGACTGTAGTATATCTCCAGCCGCTAAAATTTTGGGACAGTGTCTCACTAACTCATTAAATTGCCTAGGCTGTAGTAGATGTCCTGAGCTTCCTGCCTCTGCCTCTAAGAGTGCTTGGATTACAGTCATGTGATGCAATGATAGGCTACTGAATTCTGGATGTTCAGTATATGCTATACTTTACCCTGCTATGATTCTTCTGTAACACAACTAACAACACCATCTAATAAATGAGGAAAATGAGTTTTAAGAACACTTAGTATATTATTCAAAATCATATTGCATTCATACAATGCTCATTATCTAGTAAGTTTTCTGGAATTTAAATCAAACCTTGCACTCATTACTGGGAATGTCGATCCATCTTCAAGGAGCATCCTGCCTCACAGAAAACACCTTCACAATTTCACAAGAGCAGAACATGAGCCGAGTTGGAGGCAAATACTTATAATCCAATAATATGATGGGCTGAAGCAGAAGGTTCAGCATGTTTGAGTTCAGCTGGGCAATTTAGCAAGACTCTTAAAATAAAAAGTAAAAAATGGCTGGGAATAGCCATTCTTTTGGATATCTCAGTCTAGTTCATGGTTACTGTTGTTGTTTTTATACAGTGTCTCATTCTGTAATTCAGGCAGGCTACAAACTCATGGCAACCTTCATACTTCCGCCTCCCGAGTGCCTGGATTATAGGGGTGTGCCATCCCTATACACTCCTCCAGTGTAGTTTTAAATTGAATTTTTCTAATTGGCAGTGATGTTGAACATTTTTCTCATGCACTTAATGGCTATTATTGGCTTCTTCTGAGGAGTAGCTATTCATTTTAGTTTCCCAATTTTTCACTTGGCTCTTCTACTTTAAGGATCCTGATTCTACATTTAGTTCTGTGCCCAAGAAATAGCTGGAAATTTTTTCCCCAATTTGTAGGTTGTCTCTTCAATCTGTTGGTTGTACCCATTGTTGTTTAGAAGTTTTTAATTTGGTACAATACCATCTGTTGACCACGGTAATATTTCTTGTGTTGTTCAGGGTGTTCTGTTCAGAAATTCCTGCTTATGGCTATGTTTTCAAGAGCTGAACTTATTTTATTTTCCAGCAAATTGTGCTTCTGTCTTAACACTTAGATGTCTGATTCATTTTAATGGTGCATTGTTATTCTATTATTTTGTTATGAAGTTTTATTTTATTTTTTTCATAAAATAAAAAATAAAAATGATCATGCTAAGTAAGTATAAAAATGAGGAGGACTAGGAAGTTTAATTTAGTGTGAAAGTCTGGAGTTCAGTTCCAAGGACAAGAAAGTGAGAGAGAGAGAGAGAGAGAGAGAGAGAGGAAAGAAAGAAAGAAATGGACAGAAGGAGGGAAAAAGAGCAGAACATGGGTTTTCTTCTTGATTTAAGATCTAAATTAAATATCCAACAGTGCAAACAATTGTCAGATGATCCCCTCCTTTGTGGGAAAGGTGACTGAAAGTTTAAAGAATAGTCAGTGGAGAATAACACTGAGAAGATGTCTCAGGTCCATTTATTTTTGTTGTGTCGAAGAGTCCAGGCATTATTTGGTAATCAGATATCATCAAAATCTTCCACTGAAAGTCTCGAAAGAAAGTTCCACATGATCAGAAGGAATTTTCAAGAGAGTACTGGCAACACTGTGAAATACCACTGAGATGGTGGAGCTAGGGAGACACAGGCTCGTCTGCAGGGTGAAAATGAAAACATGAACACAGAGAACCATCTTATTTATACAACACACAACTACGCAGTTCAGTACAGTCCACATATTTAACTTATTCTACTCAGAATGAAAAGTTTTTTAGTTATTTTCTCATTTTAGTTTTTAAGAAGATATGCTAAGTCACCAAGTTTTTCCAGTGATTGATTTATATATTGAAGACAAACAAAACAAAGTATTTTCCTGCAAAAGAGCAGAGATCTGATTTAAAATCTGTCCTCTGCTTTCTGTATGAGGATGGAGCCAATCACCCTTCAGAGCTTCTTTGAGCGACTACATGAGCCTAACACATATAAATTTTGAAAATGCATTATAGAGAGTAAGCACTAAATTATGTTAATTTTCTCATAACTTCATTATTAAAATTTTTCAACTATGGAAAGACTATATAACTCTTGAAGGTCCTTATGTACAAATTTAAAAGTTTCTAAGTTCTGAATGAGCTGAGATTATAGGATAGTAGTAAAGAAACAAACTAAATAGAAGAATGTCTGATTTTAATTTAGAAATGAGCATTATGGTGCAGTAACAGTTATCAGATGACATCATTCCCTGAAAACACACAAACTATTATCTTTAAATATGTGCAGCCTGTAAATATTTGTAAGCTACTGGTTCAAGTTCCCCCTCTGGTTCATCACACGATGCCTGAATTGGGGCCAGTCTGAGCTGTGTTTCCAGAATGAATTCCAGATGAATCTTTGCAGGTTTCTTGCTGGTGCATTGTTTTGAAAGGTATGAGAATAACGTCACTATGCGTGGGGGCTGAATTTCGGCAAATGATGGTCCTAAGATTCTAGTTGTACTATTTCTCACTGTGATTGACACAAACCCTGGGGACCTGCCACTACCACTCTCCTCCCCAGCTTCCTTGAGTGACATTGACGGGCATCACCCTCATCTCATGTCTTCCGAGTACAGAATTCCAAAAAGTACTTTCCAGATATGAAACAGGTATTAAAAAAGAATTTAGATGAAGAAAAATGAAGATGCATTTTTAAAAACATTCACTTGCCTTTTCTATTAAAATCTATAAATACCTATATAATTTGATTTGAATGTCTTTATACAACTCTAGAATGTTAAATTTGAACCCATTGTATGGATGAAAAAAAAAGTCACTTTATTTCTAGTTGTCTTTTTAAATCAAGGGATAACTGGCATAAATAATACTTGAAGGGGTCAATTCCAGTACAAATACAGGTATAAGTTAGATTAGACCATTTCCATTGTAAGAAAAACAAATGCCTGTTTTCTAAATAAAAATAGGAACAAAGGAAAGAAAGAGAGGGAGAAAAAAAGAAGAGAAAAGGAAAAGAAAAAAAGAAAAGAAAGCTGAGCAGGTTTTTAACTAGAGAACATCAAAAATGTCTCATCTCGTGAGTGTATTTGAGCATGTCTGTGTCACAGAGATCCTGTCCAGAACAAATAACCTACTGAAATACTCAGGGGAAGGAAGGAATATGTTGTTATTGGATGAGTAACAGTTTAACTCAGCCACTAAAAGGATATTGGTTTTAAAACAGAGCAAAATTGAGTAACTATTCTCCTAATTTTTTGCTTGATAATCTAATGGGGATTATTTTCACACAGCATGTGTGAGATTGCTATTAATTTCAGCATATGAATGTTTTAACTGTCATGTTTCTGAGGAAAATAAAAGAAAAAAATTGTGCAAGGATGACGATGTCCCTCAGGTCCAAGGGAAAAAAAAATCACCGAAGAACTGGAGAGAATTTAAAATGGTTCTAGAGCAAAAGAGTGAGTGTGTTTGAAAAAACACTGAGTTACAAATCAAGAGACAGCCTATTACAATTGTGTCTGTCAATTGTGTGCACATGTGGGAGTTAGTTAGACATTTTGGGTGTCAATTTTCTTAACTAAATACTCTGTGCATGTGTATTCATGTGTGTGTGTGTGTGTGTGTGTGTGTGTGTGTGTGTGTGTCCGCCTGTCTGTCTGTCTATTGGGACAGTACAGATTTATCAGTTCCATCACTTCTTCCCTCTCTACTTGTTCAAAAAGCATGTTTTAATCAGCCATGCTTGCGGGGAAATTGATGTTAAAAATGCCCTGTATTCAGAAAATCAACAGATAATAGAGATAAACAAGAAATAGATGATTAAAATATTAGGGGACACATAATAGTAGAAGTAAGAGCACGACTGATCTCATTGTTTTACTTACTTTATCAAGTATAAATACCTTCTGAAAACCACTAAAAGCCTTCTCTTCATATACACAGTTCTTCATCTAGACTCAATATTATTATTTCTTGATAAATAAAATATGATGATTTGTTGGTATGTAAGTCTTCACAATATGAACTCAGTAATGAAATTCACATATGGGAACAAGACATTTAAAATATATCTAAAATTGTATCACATTAGATAGTGTTTTCCATTTTTAAGCAAAAGAAATTTGGCCTCTAATTTTGTAAATTCTAGTTTGATTCTTTTGATTAAGAAACAAGTGGATTGGTCCAAATGGATTTCCAGTATTTAAAATTGTGGTATTAGGAATAAATAAATATATTTGGAATTATTTATTCTATATACTAAATGCAATGACAGAATATATGAAAAAAATTTTATATGTTTATTTCTTTAACTATTTGACCAACATTCATATAACCCTAAAGAAAAATGATTCTTATCATAGAGAAATATGTGCACCCATGTTCATAACAGCTCAGTTTGTGATTGCTAAATCTTAGAAATAGTCCAGTGCCCATCAACCAGAGACTGGATAAAGAAGATGTGGTGTTTTTATAAAAGGGAGTATTACTCTTCCATAAAGAATTATAAGTTTGAATCATTTATACTCAAATGGATGTACCTTGAGGACATATTCATAAATGAAATAAATAGGTCATAGATGTATAAATATTGTATCTTTTCTCTGGTATAAGAAACTGAAGATATAAATGAGTTCTAGAGTACATAATAGATACTGTGAAATAGAAAATATTCAAATGGTAAAGGGGATTAAGGGTATTTAACATGGGGAAAATGTGATAATTAAAAGAAGAGGAAACAAAGTTTATGTTTATACGGGGTGGGGGTTGTAGAGGACGGGAGAAGGGAAACAAACAATTAAAATTAAGACATGTCATATACTGGTACAAATATTAAATGTCAATTGTGATCATAATGCATGCATAAAATGTACCAATAAAATCATTTATTTAATAAAAAATAAAAATAATTTATGCTGCTAGAGGGATATAGATACTATTTAGGCACTGAGAAAAATTCATTCATTGAATTTGTAAATAAAAAGAAGAAAATCCAAACTAAAGTTAAATTCCTTATTTCCATATACCCAGCATCTCTGAAAATATTTGAAAAAAGAGCCATGCTCTTCTTTTAACCTTTGGTTAATTTGTTCTTAAATGAACTGTCTTTTTATCATCTTCTTTGCTTTCTTTCTCATAGTGGAGACCTTTGGTATTATTAAGAGTCTTCAAGATGTACTTGTGTTATCAGTGAGACAGTGGGGAGTTGTAGTTTCAAGTGACTGCTTTTATGCTTAGATCCTGTGTGTCTGCTTAATGCTGTCTCTTACTTTCTAAAGGAAATCAAAGTAGAACAATTATCTTGCTTTTCAACTTCCACTTTATGGAGTTAAAATACTTTAACAGCTATTGATTTGCTATTAAGCAATTACAAGAGACTGATTTTGTTTCTCTAAAATGGGTAGCAATGGATGTTTTCAAATTTTTCTTGATTTTTTAAAAACCATACTTTCAAGATAGTAAATGTTGAGTGGTCTGCACATCTTTGTGCACAACTGGAACAGCCAAACTTAGTAAGGGAAAGGGGACCATTTTACTCAAGGAGACATAACAACGTGGTCAAAGTCATAGATTCAGTTCTATTGCAATTAGCTTTGCCTTATTCCATTGTACTGGCTGAAGTTCTAAGTCGAGATATTGAAATGATGAATTCATGCACAGACCAAAGGGCCAAGTGAAAATAAAGAATACATGTGGATGAGAGGCCTTAAAACTTATGACCTTCAAATCAATCAACCAATCCATCAATCAAGTAGGAAAAAGTTGAAGAGTTACAAGTAGCCTGCTTGTTAGTGAAGATGATAGAGAAGTGTCCCAGAAGATCAGTCTTGTCCACATGTGTGGAAGACCAGTGGGCAAGATGTACTATCCAGCTCCCTCTTCAGTGAAGGGCCTTTTGCCTAAGACTCTACAAATGCTGTTGGCACAGAGCCTTGGCTCCTCCCCTTTGATGGTTTCTTCCCCATAGTGACTCACTTTACTCTGAGGTACAGCTCAAACCCAGCAACTGACTCTTGGAGGGAAGGACACACGGACTGCCTACTTCAGGGCTGTGCTGCATAATTCACATGATCCACTTTGGTTGCTGAGCTACCTATGGGATCAGCTGGGGCTGTACTTGGTCCTAAAGCATGGCTCATTTTATCCTTTCACCCAGTTTCCCTTTGCTCCTTCCCTCTTCCAGGTACTACCCCAAGTGTCTTCCTCCAACATCCCAGGCATTTCACTGTCTCCTGGGAAGCCTTACTGCTGCAAACATGCTTTAAGTTTTTATTTAAAAAACTTAGGATGAGCCCTTTAATTTGCGGGTCTTAGTACGAGATGAGAACACAGGGTACTTTCTTCAAATATTAAGACATTCAAGATGGGGAAGCAGAATATAAAAGCAAGAGTGAAGTATTATAACTACAGGTTATGTGTTTACCCAGGTGCAGGCTGTGGAGCCAGGGCAGGTCAGAGGGATCATCATTTTGATCAAGGATTCAAAGGTTATAAAATCATATTCTAAGGACACCACAAGAGTAAAGGAAAAATATAAGAAAGTGCACAGAAAGTTTTAGAATAACCTGAATAAATTCTTGGCAGTAAAGATTTGATGATGATAGGCATGCTGTTAAATATTTTGACAAGAAACACAACTTTGTTAATTTCTGTGTAGAATAGACCCACAAATCTAGAGCTATAAATATGCTGTGCAGAAAAAAGTTTTCACTTTAAATTTTGAATGTTAATAATTCAAAATATAATGAAATATCTTAGATGTCTATGAAAGATTCTGATTTTATATGTGCCAACATGAAAGTCTCTAATATGGACATTACAATTTTGCAGGTATATTTTTTCCTTCTCAATACATTTCTTTGCTATCAACATAGGGTCTAAGACAAAGTATCCTCCTATGAGTCTCATGGCCTTACAAATTATTAAACAGAAACTTTTACACTTAGTCTATCCTAACAGATAATAGCCACAAAAAGGCCAGTGTGAGAAGGTAGCAAATATAACTATTTAAAATAGAATTCAAGTAAGGTCATGTCCTATCAGGGTTTGCCAAGAAAAAGTATCTTCTTACAAAATGGTAATTACTTTACCACCCAAAATAATAATGATATGCTGTATCTCTAATATAAATATAAAATGTTTTTGGATTCATTTTATGTTTTAAAAAAATTCCCAGGGAAACACCTGTTTTACCCCTGTGTTATATTACATTTGCTCAAGAAACATAATCAATTACTATACAGAATATGTTTATTTACCTACTTTACTACAGACTAAGATTGTGCTACATTACAGTTTATGTCCATTATGGCTATTCTGGGTGGTCTTTGATCTAGTTTGTTTTTTTGATGACTAGTTATATGAAGATTTTAAAATATTCTATAAATATATAGATGAAGTTTTTTTTTTTTAAATTATCTTTATTGGTACATTAAATATACACATCATGATTGCACTCTATAATGGGGATTTGTACCAGTATAAGACACAACTTAATTCTCATTTTTTTAAAAGTTTTTAATAGTGAGAATAAATCAAATGCAGTGTCAATATGGATGATTCTCACAAAAATAAGTTAGAATAGAAAAAATCTACAGTGGTCTTCTGTGAATGAATCATGTAGACGAAGGCACATATAGAAGAGTGAGGAACAGCCCCTGTGTCTGGGGTGGGCCACAGCAAGCTGGAGCCTGAGGACGTATGTATCTGGACAGAAGCTACAGTTCAATCTCAGCTGGTCGTGAACTCCTGGTGACAGAGGGCGATCTCTCACTTCGTGATCCACCTTCCCTTTGACCCTTTATGGCCCATGAGCCAGTCTTCTGCTTTGGGGAGATTTTTTAAAGTTCTTTTTTTTGAAATGGGGTCTCCTTTTGTAGTTCAGGATGACCCTAAACTCACTATGTAGCGCAGGCTAGCCTAGAACTCAAAGCTATCCTCCTGCCTGTGCTTCCTGAGTGCTGGGATTACAGGCCTGAGCCACCATGCCTAGCACTGTGAAATAAAATTACCAACGATCAAACTCAGGACCTTATGCTTGTTATGCAGATGCTGGAACCAGTGAGCTAAATCCCTGGCCCCAGTATTCGGTTTTATACACAGATGATTGATGACTATTTTTCAGGCAATTTTGTGATAAGGAGACAATTTTTCTATGATATCATTCACATAACTCAAACATCATCAATATTATAAAGGATTTTTAAAATTTGGTTTATTCCATTGTTTCCTACCATTTAAAAGATAATCTTAGGAAAACAGCAAATTTAAACTTATCCAGGACAATGATTGTTTCTTTTATTCTGTGCATAGCCAATCTCTTGTGTTAATTTTTGACAAAAAAGTAAATGTTTGCTGAATATAAGGGAAAATCTTGAGTCATTACATGGTGGCCCAAATGACTTGTAGTTTTTTTTGCTCAGAGGTACTTCCCATGAGATACACAGTGAAGAAAGCTGCTGTCCATGGGTCACCATGGTTGGATGATAGTTGTAGAGCTAAGGACTGACCACGGAGACCAAAGCCAAGAAAAGGAATTATACTTTTTACAAAGATTTTTCTAGGAAGAGTTTAGATCCTCACCCAATCTAAATAATATTTACAAACATCTTCAGCAGTTATCCTTACCACAAAAAGTCAATATATGCATTTAATGATCACTCACAGCTCATTTCTTAATAACTGAGATGAGACATAAAAATTAACTGTGATGTCTTATGCACACATAAAACTCCTTGTAATAAAAATAATTGTTTTTGGTTGCAAACATGTACCAGGAAAATTTTTTTAATTGAAAGAAAGAGTTGATCTATTGGTACTGTGTTTGTAGTGATTATCACTCTGGCACAGCCAATACAAGAGTCTGTGGGGGGAATAGTCATTGGCCACATACTATTAAAAGTGAAATTTTGGGCGCAGAGATTGTATATGCTGAGAAGGAAAAGAAAGATCTTTGTCGCGGGCCAGCTGGGCAGAGCAACTGGGTCCTCAAGCCCGAGGGGTAAGGATGTAGAAAAGATAAAGAGATAAAGATGATAGGAAAGCGAGATAATGACAATAGAAAAAGTGGGCCTTTTGAAGGACTCATTGGCCAGTGCTGAGTGAGCACTACATTTATTTCTCATGCTGCTTTTATACACTGAAAACTAGATCTGTTAAAGGATTACATCAACCATGTGGGAAGGTTAACAATAATCACAGAATATGAGCAAGCACAATAATCTTAATCATTTTTGTAGTTCCCTCCAAATTCTCTCTATACCTTATCTTAGTTAGTGTTTCCCTGAAATTTTAACCCAGCTATGAGCTATGTGTCATGTTTTAACATAGTCACTAAGTTATCAGAATGACAGAACTTTGTGTCATGGTATTTATTTACGTTATCTTATTTAGGTTATCTCACAAGTTATGGCACAGAGAATCTGTTTTGCCAACATGGCATTCCTTTTCAACTATTTTGTTAGTCACAGAGCATTTTTCAGGGACACATGTTGTTTAGCTCACTTTCTCAAGGACCGGACTGTCTGTGTTTAATTGAAATCAGTCAGGGCAGCAACCGCAGAGTACGTTGCAGATCTTTTGATTTCTTAAAAGAGAACGGTCAGACTCCTGAGGTGTGGCTCCCAACAGATCTTTAACAAGAAAAGAAACTCAATTTCTTAAAAACCCCCCAAAAAACAGAAGAGATGGATGGAGGGGGGAAGAGGAAGAAAAGAGGATGAAAAAATTAAAATGTAAATATACCAATTCTTAAGAAACACAGTCATGTAATGCAAGCATGCATTCATAAAAAATAAAAGCTGGAAAAAATAAAATTTCTATGAAAACAATAACAATGAAAGAATGTGTTATAGATATAGAAATATTTGACAAAGTGAGAGAATTAAAAATACTCCATGGAGAGAATAAAGAACTGAGATATGAGCAGTGTGTCAGACTTAACAACAGGTTTGATGTGAAGCCTTGGCAATACAGAGAAGAGGCTGTGCAAAAGTCCTGTCATATTTAAAATTCTCATGCATCCAAGCATTGCAAAGGCTCACTTTAGCTGAAAACAGTAACAGAGGCTGGACGAAAAGATTGAAGGTCACATGTGACAACCTGTTAGGACCCATGAAGGTCTCTAGTCTTATATTAAGGTTTGTTAAGAGAAGTAGATTACAGTAGATAAAAAGTGAATGTAAGAGCTGTGGTTCTTCTACAGAATGGAGTATTACTCTGCCATAAAAATGATAAGTTTGAATCATTTCTACTTAAATGGACATACCTTGAGGATATCCTCATAAGTGAAACAAATAGGGCACAGATAGGTAGATACATATTGCATCTTTTCTCTGGTCTGAGAAAATAAAGATGTAAATAAGTCCTAGAATTGTATGTTATATATTGTGAAATAGAAAATGCTCAATGTAAAATAGGAAGAAAGGGGAAAATGTTGAGATTGTAACAAAGAAGTAAGGAAACAAATTTTATGTATATGGGGGTGCGGTAGGGTGGGTAAGGCTAGGGGGGAAAATGAGAATTAAGTTGTGTCTTATACTGGTACAAATCCCCATTATGGAGTACAATCATGATGTGTATATGTAATGTACCAATAAAGATTTTTTTAAAAAGTGAATATAAGAGGATAAAATAAAGCAACTTTTAGATAGAAAAGAGGTAACGAAAAGACATTGTCAATGTTTAAAAGAAAGATATAATGAATGTTTAATGAGAAAGATCCAGTGAACTTTTAGTAGAAAGATCCAATGAATGTTTAAATTTAAAACACCCCCCCCACACACACACACACAAACATTGCCATGAACAATGAGATAAATGTCTTCAAAGAAAGGAAAGTATTCTGAGGGAATTAATGGCAATGCATCCTACTGCAATAATTCTTTAAAATTTAAATGTTCGCCATACTGTGTGATCACCCCTCACTGATCAGCTGCCAATGGCCATTTCAGTCAAATAAAAATATTACTCTGTCTACATTCTGATCCCTATTCAGTGGATGTGGCACAGTGGCATTTCTGAGTCCTGAAATGACCATGAAAATGTTTTGAACTGAGTCAGGCATGCAGGGACAGCGATGGCTTAACTGAAGACATTCTAGTGACAAGAATGAAGGGATAAGTATGTGCAAACAAGGGGAATATTCTGAAGGGGATTTAGGCCATATGTCTTTTTGTGTAATTTTTTAAAATTTAAAAATCCAATGTATTTTTAATCACACCTTTTAAATTAGAAAGAGGAGAGTGGTAAAGACACCCTGGGTTTGTTTGCAACTTATGCAGAGGATTGATCATGATACAATGTTTTAAAATAGAGAAATGGAGAATCTGATGACTTTCAAGCTTAATGAAGGACTTCAGTTTTTATCGCGTTGATTCCTGGGGCTTTCAAAGGGATCCAGGTGAAGGTGAAGTTCTGACTCTTAAAATGCTGTCTGTATTCAGGATTGTAAAACATAGAGTGTAATGAATTTCCATCTATCCTTTGCTCAGATGCAACAACTCTCTAGGTATACTAAATCGCACCATCTTTTTGCTTACCTAGTATTTAAAAAATCTACTTTGATAAATCTTTTTCAACATCAGTTACATATTTTGTTGTGCCCATTTAAAAATGCACCACTGGAACATCTAATGCGAATATCACACCTAATGCAAAAAAAACCAAACACAATAGAGGTGTCACCTAATGCAACTAATAATTCTTAGTACATTGCACACAAATTTTACAATATAGTTTCACACTTTAAAAAGGCTCTTCAGGGGCCAGGAATGTGTCTCAACTATTCCAGACCTGTTTGGCAAACACAAAGTCCTCAGTTTGATTTCTGGTATGGTGAAAGAAAAGGGAAAAAAAAAAGGTTTTTTTGAACAGATTACTTTGAATTAGGATGGAACATAACTGAAAATTGCCTTCTTATTAAACTGCTCTCTCTCTCTCTCTCTCTCTCTCTCTCTCTCTCTCTCGTGTGTGTGTGTGTGTGTGTGTGTGTAATGCTGAGTATTGAATCCAGGGCCTTCACACTCGTTAGCCCTTAAGTTAATTTAATTCTGAGTCTATGAGGTCATTTAACTTGTCCTGCTATTTCTACTTTACTTATAGATAAAAATTTAGCTTTCAGGGGTTGGCAAGGGTCAGCATTTTGGCAAGAATGCTTTGTAGGTGAGCTGTTGCATTTCAGGTTGGATTCCATCAGAGTAGAATCACTCCTTTATTTTTACTGATGCTTAAATTACTTGTGGGTACAAGTGGATCCTGGCTTACAAAGCTTGAATTCAACTTTTTATGTAACTTTTGATGATTTTTGGGTCAGTTTGCAGTGGCTATCTCTTCATTTTATCATTCTGTGTGTGCTATAATCATATTTCTTCTGTAAATCACTTTTTAAATAGTGTATGCGAATACTGTAATGTAATTTATGCAGAAACAGCTTAATTTTAATGTGATTAATAATTCAACTTTAACAGGAAGGCTTGATGTGCTTATACTATCCAATAATGCTTAAAATGTCATTTATAGTGCTAGTGCTGGACACTGCTCCCTTTCTGGCCTTTTTTTCAGTGTCATCATCTGTTTGTACCAATGTAAAACATTCCAATGAATTACTTTTCCTCTTTTTCTGACATGTAATTCTTACAATTTCAGAGAGCGAGTGAGTCATGACTGTCGTTCCATGTCTTTTTGGTCCAAATACTTGACCTTTGTGATCATTTTACTTTCCATCCTCGTGAGTGTCTCTGAGTCACTCTGTGCATCTCCAGCAACAGACCTGGGACTGTCCTTTCCTCTGAAGTGTCTGGCTATTTTTTTTTTTTTTTTTTTTTTTTGGCAATGGTTGTTGTGTTGAAACCATTTCCTGTGTGCTCTGTTGCTCAGCCCCCTTCTGCCAGCCTCACTCCTAGGTCATCTCCAAAGGCAGAGTTAAAAGATACACAGTTTTATAAATGAAAAGAAATCAAAAGCTGTTATAACTATTCACGTTTATACCATGTTTCAGAGATATTTGCTTTTACACACACACAAACACATAAACACACACACACACAAGTAGATCTTTAACAACCTTAACATAATCAATTAATTGTTTCAGCCTGTAATAAACTCATGAAATAGATTCAAACTCATCATAGAACTAGTATTGCTAAGTAGACTGGGGAGTACAATCTGAGCTTAATGTTCAGACTTCTTTGTAGCTCTTTTTGCTTTTATATATGTATTTCTTTGTATTTAGGTTGGGTATTCCAGTGTCATTTAAAATTATTCTTTTCTATGTATCTTTATTTCATTAACTTCATTACTCCTTGGTAAAGTTTAGTTTGTATTCTTAGTATTTTTTATTTAATTTTTTTAAATTGCTAGTATGTAAAATTGACAAAGTGATAAGATATATATTCAGCAGTATGCTATTTCCTTGTATCCTCCACTCTTATTACTCTGACTTGCACCTAATAATGTTTTAGATTTTATTTACATTTATGTTTTTCTTTGTGTAAATGCAACAACATTTGGATAATGACTGTCACTATTCTCTTTCTTATAGATACAAGGTTGTTTTATGTACACAATTTTGCAAATCTATCATTTAAAATATTAAGACAAATACCATAATGATAAGCTTGCTTTCTAAAAAGGGAAGAGAAATAGCAATAATTAAAAAAGATAAGAAGGACTCATTTCATTTTGAAAAAAATTGTGTAAAGGTTGTGTGTATATGCCAACACGATGGAGACATCAGCTATAGTACTACATGTTTATTGTTACTGCATAACATCCTATTACTGAGGAGAAGACCAGATCTAGGTGCTTACTCAGGACAGTCCAATTTGTGCACCCTGTCTGATTTTACTGAAAACACATAAGCAACCCAAGGATGCCTTTGAATCTCATAAGCTTTGAACTAGCTCCAATCCAGGATATTTAGATGATGCCTATAAATGGAAGTCAGGAGACTTTAAAAGTTAAAACAGGCAAATTGGAACAAAAGCCCAATCAAGTATTTGAACCACAATGTAAGTGTCATTTTTTTGAAACACAGGTAGATGTCTGGGATAGCTGCAAGGAAACAATATACTCTAGGAGCCCACAAGGTCCCAGTCTGGAGTGGGAGAGAGAGATTTGATTCCACTCTTGACCTCCTTTGACCCTCTCTCCCAGCCTGAGCTACTCAGAGCTAATTGGACTGAGAGGCAGGACTGAGCGCTAAATACACAGAAAACTTGGCACAGCTGTAAGTTCTTTTTCCGTTTCTGTGTCTGCCTGTCATCCCCTCTGACACTCACACTCCTGACTTATTTTCCAGGAGATTTTGAAATGATTTTTTTAGATGTGTTAAGAAATATGCTTTCAAAACCATCACCATAACCTTAAGACACAATTGGGAAAACTCACCCGGTAATCAATAAGACTTCATGGTGAGAGTCACCAAGTACTGTCACTTTCTTGTGATGGTTCTTAGGCTGGAACAATTTTTTCTTTACTTCTCCCAAAACTTATTTTCCTAAAGCTGCTTGCAATTGCTATTTGTCCCACGTACCAGGATTTAATACCATCTTTTTTGTTATTTGAGAATCTTTTTTTCCTCATAATATGCAAGATAATGTAAAAATTATACTTCTAATGTGATGAGATGTCTTCAGCAATATCAGACCAGTTTACCTCAATGGATGCCTATTTACCAATGTGGATACATAGAAAGCAATGAGCTATCTCTCTATATTTAGGCATTATTAATGATAACCCAGCACAATAAAACAATGGCAAATAAAATAAGGAGATAATTTTGATTAAGTTGTTAAAACAAAGAAGAAAAAATGGAGTTTTACAAGGCTAAAGGGAGATCTTTCTGAAGGAAGGATAGTGATGGCCCTCAGAATACACAAGGCCAGGGTCTCCCTTTGTCTTCTGTGCTGTACCTGTTCACATTGTCAACTTGCCTGGATTTAGACACATTTGAAGAGGTAACTGGCACGCAGGGGCCATATACTTACAATTAGATCAATCCAAATGTCAGAGCTCACTGTGAGGTCAGGAAGTACCTCCCAGGTGAAGGCGGGTTCCTGGTCACAAGCCTCTTTGTGGGGCATGTCTCCTGGTGCTCTTTCCAGGGTTCTACCTTCCCACTGCCCTGAAATCACCTGCTTTAC
>PVIR01014613.1:0-39880 GCA_004026965.1 Petromus typicus | reverse complement strand
GAAGCTTTCCAGGCCCCTTTTGGGGTCCTCTAACCAACACATTCAAACTAATCTCCTCTCTCATTTTCTTGGCTAAATCCAGGGATTTACTTAGTCATATGACATAAATTCCTCAAGGCAAATTTCTGGGATATCTGGCATCAGGCCAAAATTTACTGGCCACAAGAGTCCACAGTTTTTGGAGCAATTACAGTGCATATTTTGCCTACATTAGCAAAACTGTATTATAATCTTAATCAACACACTATATTTAGTACAGCATCTGAAGCATGGTAAATATTCCACAAACATTAGATTTTAATACTATTGTTTCAATAGGTTAAGCTCAGTTCTTTATAGTCCACCGTTGGCAAAGAAAAATAGAGCGAATGAATGAATCACCATTAATTATATTCATCTCACCTAAATATTTGCTACGAGTAGGGAGACTATTGCCTATTTCTTAAACTTATTATTTGCAGATTATAATATTTATCACAGCATATAATATTTATTTACTGTCTATCTTCTACACAAATCTGTGAACTCCTGGAGGACAGAGTGTTATACAGCCCTGGATAGCAAATACCAAACAGTTTGACACTGAATAGGTATTCACTCAACATCTGCCCTATGAATAGATGAATCCAACTATTTGAAAATCAAAATGTAAAAAAACATGCCAGCCACCATTAGGCAGCACGGCCTGGAGCACAGTTCTAGAGCCTGGCCTCTGGGCCTGAAGCATGAGCTTGGATCCCAAGGCAGCCTCCACATGAGAACTCTGGATGAAGCTCAGCAACCTGAATTTTTACAAGACCGTTGTGGTCTGCATGTGCCCTCCAAAATTCATGCATTGGAATTGAATCCTAATATAAAAGCTTTGGGAGATGAGGCCCTTGGGAAGGTGTTCAGGTCATAGGGCAGAGCCTCATTGATCATTGCGGTCATAAAAGGGCCTCATGGGGACAGTCCACTCCACCACCACCCCTTGTATCTTCCACAACACATCATTCAATGTGACATCTCAGCAACACAACCTGGACTTTCCCCACACCCTGACCTTGAACTCACCAGCCTCTAGAACTGTATGAAATCAATTTCAGTTCTTTACAAATCACACATTCTATGATATTGTGTTATAGCAATGCAAATGAACAAAAGACAAAGCCATTCAAAGGATGCCCGCTAAAGTTACTATTGATCTACATGGGGCAAATGCCGACCATGAGTAGCACTAGTTACTATACAGATTATCCCAGAGTAAAAATAAAGAAAAGCCCAAGAAAGTGATCTGATAATGGAGGAGAAAGTCTAAAACTGAGTGGTGAGAGGGGAAAAGATGACAGAAGGCTGTGGGGAGCAATGAAGAGGAAGAAGAGTGGGTGAAGAAGAGATTGATTCACCTCTCAACTGCCTGCGAATGAAAGGGTTTCATGATCTCAGCTGGGTGCTACCATAGAAACAGGTGTGGCCCCTCCTACCGGCCCTCTGCACGATGACCAGGCAGCAGTCTCCACACCGAGGCCTGAGCCATGGGAAAGGTTTAAGCTTTGGTGAGTTGAAAGCTCTGGGGATGATCTTCGCACCCAGACACTGGCCTCCAACTGGGCTCCTAGAAAGGCTGCTGCTTCATGGCAAGGGAGCAGACAGACAAAAATGACACATCTACCTGACCACCAGTGTAGATGCAGCAAAGTCCATCTACGGCACCTTGGTCACATGGTAACAGTCCAGCTAGGGTGGCCTGGTTGCCCTTGGGATTTACTGCTGCAAAGTATGGTTGGCTTAAGAGGAAAGAGGGAGCCCATTTGGACTGGAGGGTCAAAAGCAGCAGGAGGTTACACAAGGCCCAGAGTGTTCAAAGACCAAGGAACAGTTTTTCCAGTCACCTAGTCAGGAGACCTACAGGAGGAAGGAGTGTGAGAGGCAGAACTCACATAGAAAATGGCGGCCATAGACTTATGGAAGAATAGTGGCTCCCACCTCCAGGATACCGAGGAACAGAAGGCTCTGAAGATTGCTATACTCATTGCTGGAAATGGCCGGCATATGTAGGACGCCCACCAGGCAAGTACATATCTAATTGGCTTTCTAATAAAGACAATATACAGCTGCAGGAGGAAGACATTGACATAAGCACAACGCTCATACGTTCAATGAAAAAAACTTAGTAAAAGTGAGTTCACAGCCAATTAGACACTAAAAGTTAGAGAAAAATTCCTGCCAGCTTGTTTCTAAGAATTGTATTATGACTAAACTAACAGGCTAGCATAAGAATTCTAAACAAACTACACAGAAGACTTTGAGAGAAAGAAGCCAGGGAAGAAAAGCCAAATCAATAAACCACCTGAACTTGAAGATTTTCATGTAGCCTTGGACCTTTTTAGGGTGGAAAAACAGCCAGGAGAATACCCTGAGAGATTTCTCACACCTTTTAATCCTCATATTGACTCAGGGATTCATCATAACCCCATTTCACAGATAAAGAAACTGAGCTCCCAGACAAGTAGTGCACAGATAGGAAAATGACAAGATAGAACTCAAGCACACACCTGCCTGACTCCAAAATCTATGTTCATTAACTCAGAACAATGGATGTAATTCTGCCCACAACATGGATTACCCAAGGCCCATGAAGCCTCCTCCAGCCTGAACACAGTGTCTTTCAACAGGAAGATTATTTCTGTGTGACTCTAACAGGAAAACCCTGGCCTCACCTCTGTGTAGTTCTGTAACAATGGGCAAATCATTTACTCCCTCAGGTGTTGAGTTTCTCAGTTTGTACACCAGGAATGATATATCCAGCAAGAGACAGTTCTCTGAAGATCACCACCCTAAGGCTACCATGTAACAACAGTGTGATCTTGGGTAAATTACTTAATTTTTCTGCTTATTAATAGCCTTGCTTGTAAAATGTATGGATCAGAAACTATGCACCTGAAAACTCAGCCTGAGGTATGGTGAGCAGAAAGCATTCAGCAGGTGTCAGCTATGGCGATGAGAAGGAGCTGAGTACCTGGAGTGGTTACCACAGGGCCCCTCTTCAGGGCGGACACACACCTCTCCTAGCAACCTCTTGCCTTTCTTTGAGGTTCCTCCAAAGGGAGACCCACATGCAGCGGCATGGCCAGGTCTCCTCTCTATTTATGTTTAACTTTCATTTTGTACAGCCTCAAGAATTTGTCTCAAAAGCACACTCTGACAACCACTCTCCATGCATTCTGGTGCCAAACTGAATTCCAGGGAACCTAATCTAAGATAGTACCTACGTCTTCGAAGGTTCTCAATAAAGGGTAATTGAAAATAGTAATAATAATAGATTTCACACTCAAAAGACTGTGATATTGTGCACATGATTCCTGGAAGCCTCATATAATTGTCGGCTGGACTGTATTCTTAGAAGAGACTGCATTTTGATTATATTTCTTCCAAGCACCTCGTGGCCAACAGCCACACTAGAAGCATCTTTCATGTGTACAGGCTATACTTCTATTCATTCCAGAATCAAATTGATCTGCATGGGTCCAGGGGATGCAGATTTCATTTCCATGATGTTGACACACATGACCCAAAACTGGAGCCTACAAAGGCTCAGTACCAGGAAACTTGATAAATGAAATCTGTCCAGCAGCATCACTTTGTAAATTTGGGCCATGCAAATCATATCAGGAAATAGGCTATATACGGGCTATTATTACTAATCATTTCACAACTAGATGTTAAACAAAGTTCACACCTGTAAAGACAGGTGTTGCTGATGTGATCTCCCAGCACTGCTGTGAGGGAGGCATGAGGACCTTGGGAACAGCCAATCCCTGGAAGGATCTTCCTTCACACCCCTTCCCACTGCCAAGATGACACAGATTCTGTAATAGGTTCCTCTGGAAACCAACATACAGAAAAAGAAGAAGGGTACAAACATTGCATTCAGTGCAGAGAAGCAGGCTAGCCCTTGTTTCTTACTATTCCTGCTTGACGCAGCCATGTAGATCACAAGGTGCAGAGTTAGGAAAAGATGGTTCATGAAGAATGTATAGCTGCCAATACTGCATGATTCAATTTAAGGAGAATCTGGTTTATTCCAAAGTCCTTCGGGCTGAACATTTCCTTAGGACTCTACACAGAGTGGCCTTGGTTTACACTGATACCCTGGAGTTTATGCCTGCATATTAATCTTAACTATCAACTTGCCTGCATCAAGAAACTCCAGGAGAGGTGGCTGGATGTATCGTGGGACACCATACTCATCACTAGGTTGATTCACTGATGTTCACAGTTGAATGTGTTGGAAGGAGGTGGGGCCTGACTGGAGGAGGTGCTCATGGGGACAGATACTCTTCTCCTGTTGTCCTTCACTCTACCATACACTTCTGCCATAATGCTCCTGCCTAGAGCCAGGGGACCATGGACTGAAACGTCAAACTGTGACCCAAATAAACTTCTCCTCCTCCAAGTTCTGTCTTAGAATGAAAAAGTTCATGAATTTAATGTATCGATTCTGAAAACCTGAACCTAGTGAGATCTTGAGATCCACTTGGGACCTGAGTAAATCTCATCCCCCTGAGCTTATGGAGCCTCCAGGGGCCCTAAAGCCCATGTAGATCAAGCACCTTCCAGAAGAGCTATCAGTCAGAAAAAGTGATCAATCTAAGGGCTCCTCAGCTCTCTACTTCCAGTGTACAATGAAAAAGTAAAGATAGGGGTGTGATAGTAAGGAAGATTTCAATATGGTCGTTGGAAGTAAAGGGCCCACCTCTTCCTTTTCTTCCCATCCTCAGCTGCTCCAGCCTTCAACTCACAGTAGGAGAAACAACCCATCTGGTAGAGAGGTCAACAGGAGACCCACCCCTAGTGTCCAGCTGTATTGAGACAATGGCCTCCAGTCTGAGAATACAGTCCCAGGCACCCCATGAGAATCCCACAGTACTCTGCAGCCCGTTTCCTTACTGAGCACCTCTGTGTCCAGAACACTGAGATCTGCTTGGTGAGCGCATGACAGAGGAAATCTCCGATCCATACATGCATACGCTGATCTCAGACAGCTTGAGAAATAGGCACACTGGATGCATCAAGGATTCCCACTGTAGCAAATTAAATGGTAAAAGAAAACCAGACATTTAGAAAGTGAAGAGTGAGAAGACTTGTAATACTCCTATAAGACTTTCTCAAAGGAAGTTACCCTGAGACCAAAAGCATTAAAGCCTTTTCTTGAGTGAGTCTATTCCAAAATCAGACCAGACTCAGCAGCACAGAGCTTGTACTGAAGGACATGTATGATTATCTCCTAATTAACCAGGGATCATGCACCTGGCTGGCGATTCTGTTGCCCTGGCACAAAGCCCAAGACATAAAACTATCATGCACGATCAGACCAGGTTTGTTTGTTCTTGGAGAGAAGGCCTCTGAAGAAGCCACTTAGGGTAACAAACCAGGAGTCCAGCGAGTCTGGCATCCTAGCTTCGGCTGCCAGTGGGAATTCCAGAAGGTGCAGGCCCACCAGCCCTGGAAGGGATTAAGTCAGAATTAGGAAAAAGATAACACCGGGGAGGTGCTTCCATCTGGCTTCAAGCAAGTACACACAGAAAACCTGGCACATAGCAGACAATAGCCAATTGTTTTCTCTGGATCACAACCAAGATAAGGAATCAATGATTAGCTCCTAAAAGGGAATAGAGCTAACACAAGCATGGGGGTGACATTAATTACACTGCTTTGTCCTGTGTCTGATGGCAGAGCTCTGGGAGATCTCATCAGGCATCACATAACTGCTTCCCAGCTGGCCTGAACATTATGGCCAAAGAATAGGTGGAAAAAGTATTCTAATCACCTCTTAGTTATTAAGTACTTATTTTATTTGTAAACTTTTAGATTGCAAAACCAATGTGCATTAGAAATATGAAATAGTCAAGTAATAGAGCTTTTTTTTCAATGCTTACTTTCCCTACCTTCATTCCATTCCCACCCTGCTGTGATGAGCTTTTACGGCCAGATGTGTCTCATTCCCACCTACTTCCATGCACATTTGAGCTTACACAGACACAGAGCTTGCATTAGGCCATTTGTTCATTCTTTAAATAAAGACCATATCATGCATATTATTCTGAAACTGCCTTTGCTTATTTTAATCTGTTATAAATTTTCTTCCAGGACAACCACATGATCATATCGACACACATATACACACATGCACACACACACACAGACACACACACAAAATCACAGATATGCAGCATTCCATTGATGTCCTTATTGCCACTGGCCAATTCTGATAGACGAAAAATATATTATTGCTTTAATTTGCATTTTCCTGGGATATAGCATCAGTATTTCTTTTCTCTTGACTGTTTATTCATTTTGTTTGTTCATTTTGCCACATGATCAATTTGTCTTTTTCTTATAAAACCATACAGGCTTCTAGTCCATTATTTATTTTAAGACTTTGTTTTATGTCTTTTTTTTTTTTTGTAGTTCAGGCTGGCCCTGAACTCAGCCTCAAACTCACAGCAATCCTCCTGCCTCTGCCTCCTGAGTGCTGGGATTATAGGCATGAGCCACCATGCCCAGCATTGTGGTATGTGCTACTGATTGCTGGTGGGCATGAGTCACATCTGGCATTGTTGTATGTGGTTACCAGGGATCAAACCCAGCCCTTGCACTTGTGAGACAGGCACCAAAACCACTGAGATAAAGTCCCAGCCTTATGTGTCATTTATCAATCTTTAAATTGGCTTTTGATTCTACTTAGGATAAAAAATATAATTTCTATATTATCGTTTCTTAAAACAGCTGAGACTGTGGAGAAAAAGGAAAGCTTCTCCACTGTTGGTGGGAGTGCAGACTCATACAACCTCTGTGGAAATCAATATGGAGATTCCTCAAAAAGCTAGGATTGGAGGTCCCATTTGATGGCCATTGCTCTGCTAGGTATATACACAAAAGAACTAAAAGAATCATATCGCAGTGACATATGTACACCCATGTTTTTATAGCAGCTCAGTTTATGATTGCTAAATCTTGGAAACAAACAAAATGTCCATCAACCAGAGACCGGATAAAGATGTGGTTCTTTTATAGAATGGAGTATTATTCTGCCATTAAAAATTATAAGATTGAGTCATTCATATTCAAATGGATGTACTTCAGGACATCCTCATAAGTGAAATAAATAGGCCACTGATGTGTAAATGTCGTATGTTTTCTCTGGTATGAGAAAAGGAAGATGTAAATGAGTTCTAGTATATATATATGGTTGATATTGTGAAATAGAAAACATTTAAAAGGAAAGAGGGTGTAGGGGTAAATAGCAAGGGGAAAAAGAATGTGACAGTAATAAAAAAAGGAAACAAAGTTCATGTATATAGGGGATGGAGGGTTGCAGGGTGGGTGGAGGAAGGGGAAAACATGAGAATCAAGTCATGTCATATTCTAGTACAAACTCTTAATGTTGCGATGATGATGTGTATTCATATCTACCAATAAAGATTTAAATTAAAAAAAAAAGCTGAGTCAAATATTGGAGCTTCCACCAGAAAGAAAATGTTCTTCTCCCTTCTGATCTTATTGGGGTGTGCCACCTCTCAGAAGTATTCATTTTTTTTTAATTATCTTTATTGGTACATTAAATATACACATCATGATTGCACTCCATAATGGGGATTTGTACCAGTATAAGACACAACTTAATTCTCATTTTTTCCCATAGCCCCACCCACCCTACCACCCCCCCATATATATAAAATTTGTTTCCTTACTTTTTTGTTACAATCTCAACATTGTCCCCTTGATGTAAATGAGTCAGAAGTATTCATTTTTGATCTTATAGCTTGAACTTGCACTTTAAAGTAAGACAACTCAGACAACAGAAAGCCCGCAAGTGTAGCTGACAGAAAAATGAGTGATGTAACTAACCCTCCCTCATTGCTTTGTCCTGTGCCTGACAGCAGAGCTCTGGGAGATCTCGCCTGGCATCATGTAATTATAGGGAAATAAAGCCTCCAAACACTTTTTGCTCCTCTTCATTCCATGTAGAAGACCAAGCAAAGATAATCGACTGCTTGGCTTTTTGTGCTATCACTGAAAGTACTCAGCATTAAATTCTTCCCAGGCAGCCAGCCCCACCCTGCCCGAGATTTCCATCATTTGGGATGGACTTCCCCTCAGTAACCTCTTCCTCGCATCCCCAAATCTTTGAGCAGTCAGCCAAGTGAGGCCACCCGGCAAGTCTTCCTTCCATCCAGACAGAATGGCTCAGTGCTGTCACAGCCACTTCCCGGATGTGTGCCTACTGTCCCCTCTGGTGATTATTTACCTGTCATTACTCTTTACATTCCCAACACCTATCCATGTGTCTGAAATACAGTATTTCCACCTTAAGCACTTGAGAGAAGTAAGAAAAAACATTGAGAAAGCAGCACTAAGATGCACAGTTGAATGTTAGCAGTTAACTGCCAACTCAACATCAATCAGGAATGAATGTTAAACACTGCTAAAATTACAGGGTAAGTTAATGAAGGGGGAAAAGATTTCATTTACAAAAAGCAGATCGACATACAAGATTTCAAGAACATGCCTGCACATAAAGAAAGACCCGCCTACACTTCAGGGCAACTGGGCTGCCATTCTATAAGAATCATATTTCACTCTGGGAAAAATGATTTCTGGGCCACGATAAAGTCTCAGTATTCATTTTTCAGACTCTGGATGAGATTTGGAGTGATCACTATCATTTAGCCCTAACTGCAGTCAATTTTCTCTGAGTTAATCTTGACATCAAACCCCACCTAAAACGCTTTTCTATGATAAAAATTAAAAAAAAATGATTCCTGGGACAGTACTCATACTTTGAGCTCTCATCTTCCAGGGGTAACATATTTTTAAATTGATGATAAGACTATAGAGAATGTCTCTGGCAATGAGCTCCTGGGTGAAAGCATTTTACTGTTTTAAAGAATAGAGTGATAACTTGGTTTTACCAAGTCGTCATGTAGAAACATAGCCATTGTTTCCACCCTATAAATCCTATGGACATTTACACTCCCACCTGCCTCTAATCTCCTTGGGTGTGAATCAATCCACCCTGGGAACTGCTAAAGAATCTTAAAAAAAAAAAAAAACAGACTTTCTGAGATTCCTGCTATTGCTTCCATACCTCAAGAACTGGACACAGGCATGTACAATGAGACAGTTGAAATTTTCATTAAGGACAAGGATCAAAGTTTCCTGACGTGAACCAGTCACACAAAGGACACAAAGCCCACTCCCAAACCTCATCATCTTCAGTAATTCTTGATTTCTCTGTTAAAAAAAAAAGTGATTTAGCCCTATTATGAAAAACTCTGGCATACAGCATTACAAAAAAATATCTCTAAGGACCTTAAATGTGAACTTCACAATTCAGATATAACTTCATACTGAAATGAATATGAACTAAATGCCAATAACACGGAGTGGGAGAAGATGAGACGGAGAAAGCAAAGGTGGGTGGAGAAGACATGACACTAAAGCAACGAAAGTATTATATCACGATTCCAAAGAGTTTAGCAACTCTAGCTTCACCCACTAGAAAAACACACCCATTACACAACTTAAATCTCACTCTCCCTCACTTATCATAATTCAAAGCTCTGGGGAGAAACTTAGCATGCATGAAGGTGTCCATTGTCTTAACACCCTTTTGTTTAAACTCAGAGAACATCCTGGCATCATGAATCTCTGTGCTGGCCTGATGAGTCCTCTCCCCCAGCACCTGCTGCAGAGGCTGTTTGTCTTGCCAGTGCACTGCTCTGGTCACTGCCTTTCTCTGCTCAGGATCCTGCAGTGGCTCCTGCAGTGTCACTCACCAATCAGAAATCTTGAGCACCAAACCTGGGCACAATCTAGCCACTGAGCTTCCTCTCCACCATTCCTCAACAGTCCCTCATATACCTGCCCACACAGCCTCTTGATGGCACATTACATCTTCTAGAACTATTATCACTCTATCCGGTTAAAACACCTACCTTCCATTCTCTATCAGTTGCTAACTCTTCTACAAGAACTACTTCAAAAGCATTCTCTTCTGTGAAATATCTTGTCCTATGAACAGCTATCACAAATCATACTTACCCATAACCCCTTGCAGAACCTGTAACATGGAAAATATTTCTTAAAGTGATATGGATAAATGATTTTTGAAATGAACTGAAATTAAGTTTTGAAAAATCTCATTCTTCTTTCACCCTGGCAACGTGTTCATCATTTTTTATAGGACTTGCTTCTTCTAATTATAAAAGTAGTACAAGAACATTTGAAAAGTACAGAAAAATGTAAACAGGAAAATAAAAACTATCCACAATCATCACCCAGAGACAACCACTCTCATTACCCTCCTAATTGCACATTTTACATCAAGGCAATTAAACAAATTTATGTGTGAAAGTCCTACGCCCTGGGCATGTTTTTCTGAATTTAGATCAAGTCACATACTATGTACTCACCCAGCATTTGGTTGACCAGAAATCTCTCCTAATGAGCACTCCTACTTATCAAGGGCACAATTCAAGCAAATGTTCTTCATGATGATTCTCACCAAACTTTCCAGAACTTTGTTGCTTAAAGTGACCTCAGTGAACACACCACTTGTCCTTTCTCTTGAGCAATTTTTTGCATGGCTCATTATTTCAGATACTCTTAAATAGGTCTGGGTTTCAGAAGTACCATCTAGACAACCACATGTACTGCATATTAGGTGAGAAGGCACTATCGCCAGTTTTCCATCCCTTCATTTTGCAGATGGTGAAAGATCCTGTGAGAGGCTCAGTAACTTCCAAAGACCCCAAAACCCTTGTAGGCAGAGCAGGAAGCAGAACTCAAGGTATACGTCTGGTCTGTAAAGAACTTAATAGGTAAAAGCAGACGCCAAAGTGCAATATAACATATGCCAGTTAAATACTGCGGATGTCAAGTATTACCAACACTTTTGCAAAAAGAGATGTCATTGTGGCCAAATTAGCTATCTACAGTAAAGCTTGAGGATGGTAGAGATTTTAGCTCAGGGCTTGAGTAATAAGAACATAGAAACAGGACAGGGAAATGTTAGGCCAAAGGGCTTTTTCATCAGAACTGATGGCCTGTAATCATTGTACCCCAGTTGCATTATCTGATTTGAGAATAAAGAGGGTTTTTTTTCCTCCTAATTAGCTTAATAAGAGAAATTGGATATTTTTCTTCACCGTAGGAGGTCTCAGTAGTGAGGAGGTTGATTGCTGCTGCAAAGCACCTAGAAAAGGGCTCTTCATGAGTGGGCTATCAAGGTCTTCATAAGCAACTACTTGAGATCCCAGCCATCTATGCTCTGGGGCCATGAGAGTGAGTCCTAATTTTATTCTGACTAGTGTCCTTCTAAGAGGAAATGTAGACATACAAAGGGCCCCAGAGATACATAGGAGTACACAGTAAGCAGGCAACCATCTGAAGCCAAGGAGAGAGGCCCCAGAAGGGGCCTTTGACACCTTAGTGTACGATTTACTTCCCACAACACAACTACATGAAAATGAATTTGGGTTGTCTAGGTCAACCTGTCTGTGTACTTGGTTACTGCTGTTAGAGCCCACTAATATGGCACCACTAATACATCTCTTGTCACGTCACCTTCTTATTCAGGGAAGGCATAGTTCTAAAAAGATCCTAACTCACTAAGGGGGAACAGCTCTCCGCTAAGCTGAACTAGCTTCTCTGAGTTCCCTGTGACTGTGGGGGTCTGGGCAGTGGGTGGAGAGAAACAGGGTCTAGCCCTGGACAGACATGCCAATACTTCCTACAGCATAGCCCACGAATGACAACAGGCACAAGGCAGTGCTGATAGACCAGAGCCAAAGTAACTAGCTGGTGTGGACCCTGCCACTCTGTCACTCCAAGACCCTGTGATCATGGGCAGGGCATCTTATACATCAAGAGAAGTTTGTGTCAGGCATTCTCAGCTTGGCAGGTTTTACATGCCACCTAAGCAGGAGATACATTCATAGCTGGGCCAAGCATGACCCTTCCCATAGCCCACAAAGCTGGCTCTGTGAGTAGATGCCCACACCTATGCAGGTGGAAAACCTGGTGTGGCCCAGAAAGGGCTCAGGCAGAGGTCAGAGTCCATCCCTTGAACAAGCCAGTAGTGCAGAAAGCTTCCTTTCTTCCACACCCACATCCTGTCCTTCCAACACTTTCTGCAGGACTCCACCTCATCACCAAGATACACAGCAGGCAGCACAACCACCACAGGAGACAAAGCACCATTTCTCTCGTCAGCAGCCGAAAGCTTGAGACATGTCCTGCCACTTCCAGGCTGGGTCACACAACTGGTCGTATGGCCTCTCAGCATCTCTGCTTCCCTCACTGTGTGATAGGAATCATTTCATAAAGTAATGGTGAAAAGTCACATTTCACAATACGCGGTTATGCTTTAAGCTGCTAATCAGCTCCAGCAATGATAGCTGCCTTGGCAACTATTAAGCGCACTCATCGTATCTCTCTATGCCTGAGTCCTGTCCTCACTTGTTGGTAGGCTGAGTTGCAAGGGGGAAATGCATACTATATCCACCATTAGACTTAGGCAACTGAGAGAGAAAGAGAGAAAAAGAAAGGGAGAAAAGAGAGGGTGCCACGTGTTCCCATTTTTCTGCCTCCCTTTCCCACATAGTAGAGAAGAATGGATGCAGTAAGCACTTACCAAGCCCCTACTTGGCTAATGTGCAGTCAGTCATCTGGGCGGGCCTGCTGGAGGATGACGCCTCTCCTACTAGTCCCCACTACGACGCTGCAGCCCAGCCCAGCCGAGACCCTCCAGAAGGCAATGCCACCAACAGTGTGGGAACACCCCTGCACTCCATGTTCATAGAAGGCTGGGTGTTGACCAGTTCTAAGGAGCTCTCAATCTGTTACCCCCAGCTTATTCGACAACCCCGCCTCTACGTCTCATGTGAAGAAGAATGAACTCTGACAAAAACAGGAGATGAATTCAGCTCCACGTGTCTGCCCGTGTCTCAACACGTGGAGGAGGATGTCAGCCTGGCGGGGTGACATTACACAGGTGTGCTTCTCTGCACATCCTCGGGGGCAGTCAGGAAGTCCTCCCCTCCACAAAAAGGATGACGGTGCGGCTGAGTCAACACAAGAATGAAGCTGGCTTATGCTGATCCAGTCTCCTTTCCTCCCTGTGCTCACCAGTAGAGCTGATGTGCACTATACAGCTGACTTGAGTGAGCGACTGTGAAATTAACTAACAGCCTCTAAAACAGGCAAGTCCACACAGCATGTAAGATATAAAGTTTGTTCACTTCACATTTTTAAGTCTTAAAAATTATAACTGAGAGCTACTCTTTTCCTCCCTATAATAAATCTCTCCTCTAGACTCCAAAATCATGTATGTAAATGCCCCCTAAACACCCACTTTGAATGCTCACTAACTATCTCAAACTCAGTGTACCTGAAACTAAGCTTCTGACATTCCTCCCCACAAGCCAGATCCTCTCATCTTTCTCAGTTTAAATACATCATCCTACTGCTCCAGCCAAATGTCTTCAAAAGCAGCCCAGCCACTCCCACCCCCTCTGTTTCTTATAGCCCAACGCTGGCCCATCAACAAATCTATCAGTTTTTCCTTCCAAATCCATCTGAAAGTTTACTCCCTCTCACTAGCCACAATGCCACTGCCCTAATCTAAGTCATCATCACCTCCAACTGAGGCTGCTGCAGTAGCCTCAGAGATGTCTTCTTTCTTCCACCTTTTCCCTCTTCACCCCTGCAGCCATGGTGACCCTGGTATCCTCAAGCTGAATCATGTCATTGCCTTTGTGGAACCTCTTCAAAGGCTCTTGTCTCAATCACAAGTAAAAAGTAAAGTCTCATGATGATTCATGGGCCTGTGCTGGTCCTGGTCTCCCTCAGCTAGAAGCTCTGTCCACACTGCCTTGTCAGCCCTTTCTGGTCTACTCCTGGATACACTCCCTCCCTAGAGTCTTCACACCTGCTGTTTCCTCTTCCCTGGACAGCCACATGGCTTAGTCCCTAACTTGCCTCGAGTCTTCACTCAACAGTCAACTTCTTCTCTGTGAGGTCTTTCCTAACTACCAAGCCTTCTTGCCCAAACTGAGCACGCCTCTTAGACTGTATTGCTAGCTAGCATTATGCAGATTACTTATTTACTTTGGTGTTCCCATTGTTTATAACAGGTTCCGTGACGGCAGGGATTTCATTGTACTGCTCCCTAATGTACACTCCGTACTCAGACTAGTGTCTGGATGTTTAACATGCTCAGTGCGTATCTGTCATATGAATAAATCCTAATTTAATCAACTCAAACCTTAATTTATTATCATTTATTTATGAATCAAAAATAAACTGATGTTCTTTCAAGTATGTAAGAACTGTAAGGTCAGATTAGTTAAATACTCTAAAGAATACCTTGGCTAAATATGCCTGTAATCCCAGAACCTTTGGGAGGCTAAGGTAGGAGGATCACAAGTTTCAGCCCAGCTTGGCTAACTTAGTGAGGTAGTAAGATCGTGTCTGAAAAAAAAAATTAGAAAAGACATGGAGATGTAGCTCCTTGCCAAGACCCTGGGCTCAACTTGCAGGATTGCCAAAAAAAAAAATAAATAAATAAATAAATAATTATCTTAAAGAATTTTTCTAGCAAGAGGCAAATATTTGGTGTTCTTTCCACAAATATTTGTTGAGCACCTACCGTGCTGAAGCACTGAATTAGGTCCTGGAAATACCACAGCAATCCAGCAAACAGTCTTCAGCCCTTGAAATTCACAGGATAGCAAAATCCTATTTCAACCTCTTCCCCAAGTAATGAAATATCTCTTGGCTTTGATTTGTTGCCTGTAAGATGTGGATGAGGATACTTAACCTACCCAAGCACAAGGAACTCAATGAGATGACCTTTTTAATTCCCTCTAGCATCCAGAATCAGATCCGTCATGCCCACTGTCATCCCTCCGCTCGTGCCTTCCCTCCCTTGCCAGGAACATTTCTCCCCAGTACACCTGGTCCCCTATCTCACATATCCATAGGGTCGGACACACAGGACATTCACACTTACTTCACCTATAAAATTCAAATTCCCATACTGGGACTCACTGTCTGTAACTCTGTATCTTTTGAACAAGGAACAGTTAGAGCAGCCATATCAAATTTAGAAACACACACACACACACACACATCTGTCATACATATCCAAAAGTCCTTTTTTCCCACATTGCAAATAAACTCCCTCACATCCAGAGCTTGCCCAGCTAAATGTGGACAAAGCAGCAGTCACCCAGATGACATTAAAAGCTCTAATGGTACACCCAACGGAGCCATTGTGTTAATCCCACATCATTCTGTCACTGTCACAACCGTGTACCCTATAAAAGACCTGGAGGCATTTGGGCTCCTTTGTAAGGGAGAGAGATGTGGGAGGCAATCTTTCCTTGAGAGAACACTGAACAGGAGGGGCTGTCAGGAACGAGAACGTGGAACGTGCTGTGAAGCCTGTCGTACCCCTCACGGCTGTAGTTTTGAGTGATAGGAATGAAGGAAAAGAAAACAAGCATCCTTGATAGGGGGACTGACATGAAACAGATCAAAGGAAGATGGGCTAAGTCATATCCTGAGAAGTAAGTACAGGGCAAAGACCTCGTGAGTTGCACCATTGGCTCAGTACAAACTTGGGTGCCTGATGATCCTGTCCCGTCTCCTGCTCTTGACCGGGACTGTCTACTCATTCGCTCTCTCAGTATTTCCTGGTGAGACACTTAGGATGTGCCAGGTCCTATTCCAGGTACAACAAACCACGAGGAGAACAACAGTCATGGAAGATGCCCATAAAAGAAAAGCATGCTCATAAGAAACAGACCTTTGGGCTGGGGATGTAACTCATTAGCACACTGGGTGTGAGACTTTGGGTTCAATCCTCAGCACTACACACACACACAAACACACACAAGAAAGAAATGTACCTTTAACACAAGATATACAGAAAGGTTGAAAGGGGATAACATATTAAATCCACACATTTGGAAGGATGATAATGAAAATAAATTTTCAATCCAGAAGAAAATTAATCAAACCAAATTTGTAGGCTTTTGCTGTTTCCATGTCAATACTGGAAACTGAACCCAAGCCTTTGCACTTAGCTACATCTTCAGTGCTTTTTATAATTTTGAGATGTCTTACTAAATCACTAAGTTGCCTAGACTGGATTCAAACTTGAAGTCCTCCTGCCTCAGTCTCCAAGAGTCCTGGGATTATAGACATGTGCTAAGGGGGAAAAAATTTTTTTTGAAACAGGGTCTCGCTTTGTAGTTCAGGCTAGTCCTGAGCTCAGCCTCAAACTCACATCACTGCAATCCTCCTGCCTCTGCCTCCCGAGTGCTGGGATTACAGGTGTGAGCCACCACACTTGGCACTGTGGTATGTGGTACTGACTGCTGCTGAGCATGCGTCTCCACACCCAGTATTGTATGTGGTTAAGCGGGGATCAAACCTGGGCCCTTGAGCTTGCAAGACAGGTGCTAGAACCACTGAGCTAAATCCCTGGCCCGGTTTTTGAGAGGACTAATAAAGTTGATTAACTACAAGCAAGAATAATAAATATAGATAAATAAGAGAGCAGAGATCATTAATACCAGCAATTTAAAAAAAAACAGGAAATCACAAAATATCTTGCAGCTATTTAGAAAGAAAACAAGAAGATATCATAAACAATTTTATGCAATTAAATTTAAAAATTAAGATGTAATGGGTAAAACTATTCTGAAAATACAACTTATAATAATTGGCACAAGAAGTAGGGAAGCTGAATAGCCCTATATATGAGGAATTAAATCTGTAATGTTTGAAAAGATAAAATAGAACAAAATTTGAACCTTATTAAATTCTTTTTCTGCATCAGTGCCGTTAAAACATAATTTCTCCTTTATTCTTTTAATGTGGAAAATTGTACTGATTGATTCTCCACCATGTTGAACAACTGACAAATTAATATAAAGCCATGAATAAAACTTAAAACAAAAATAAAACACAAAGCTTGGAACACAGATGGCTCCATGAATGAATTTGAATTCAAGGAAAGAAAAATGCTTCAATCTTACAAAGAGTAGAAAAAGAAGGAACTTACCAAATGCGTTTTTATTACAGAAACATAACATTAACATCACAACTTGATAAGAGTATTGTAAAATGAAACTAACGTTATTCACCAAAAACATGACAATATATATATATATAACCCAAAAGGATCTTCACATAGCTTATGAAATTAATGAGTGGATATATCAAGATAACTGAGTATAACTGCAGTATACAAAATTAATTTCCATTTTGATATATGAACACAAAATTTGAAAATATCACCTGAAAGATAATGCCAATTAAAGTAACATCAGAGTTTTTCAAATAAAAGATGCATCAGACCTCTACTCAGAATTCTAGAAAAATGTTAATGAGAAAAATTAAAGTGATATAATAGAGAAATATGTTATATTCATGAGTGGGAAAGCATAGCATCTCTCCTTGCATGGATTCAAACTCTGTCAGCTACTACGGAAAATACAGAAGCTTAGGTGGCAGCAGATTAGAAGACAGTGGCCAAGAGCTGTGGCCTCGGTGCCAGACAAGATTCTGCCAGAAGGACTCCAGCGACACACATGCCCAAGTAAACTCCACACCCTCTGGGATCTGGCCCCACTGGAGCACAGGTGCTCACAGTCCTGCTTCACCAGCCCTGACACATGATTCACTTCTCAAGTCAGACTCAACACACCTGAGCCTGCCAGTGACAAAGCCGTGTGCTGACCACAGCCTACATGTCCTCAGGCTAACACATCAACAGCCCACAGGCAAGGCCCTGGAAGCCAACTCACAATTCAAAGACTGGTCTGAGAAAGGAGAGGGAATCATTATCTGATGGAAATGGTCGGTGGTGTTAGAGTGCCATCATAGGGACCGCTGGCTCCTCTAGAGGGAGCTGAAAGTTCAGCCTCTTCCCTACAGATCCTCACCCCTACACAGAGGGCAAAGGGTCCTATCCATGTCCATTGCCTGGAGTTCTTCTTACTCTTGCTTACACAGTGGTCATTAGCAGCCCTCTGAAAGCCACACGTTAGACACATCAGTCTCCTAACAGCGCTGAGTTCTCTCCTACAAGGTGACTTAGCAGCCTTTTAGCTTTATGTTGGCTTACAGGCAGACCTTTCTCTTATCTTTGCATTTTCCAAGGACACTTCATTTTGCCTCTTATATGCCATGATAGAAAATTGTATTCTCAAGCTAACATTTCACTCAAAGTGATCAGAGCCGAATCGCAGAATGATCAGATGTAAGGTGTTCTCACTTAAAAATGGTAATAACAGCTAGCTGTCCATGGGGAAATCTACCAACCACAGGGTTCTCAATATGGTGGTTTTTAGCACACCGAAATAACTGTGTAAGGAGACATACCCCCATTTGTTCTTCCCAGCTACCATGTAAGGATGAGCCAGGGGCTGAGAGCAGATTTCTATGGGAGGAAGCACGTTGTCCCCCTTGAATCTACAAGATGTCAAGTTGGGTAGGGCCTCTGGTGGTGAATCCAAATTATGCATGAAAATCACCCTTGTGTACCTCTGATCTATCTTATCCTTGAGCATGGAAAGCAGCTGTCTTGTTTGACAACAGAGGCACACCTGCCCAAAACACCTCGCCATCTGCCTGGTGTTCTGTGTTCTTTTGCTAATTGACAAGGTCCTTTATTTTCTGCTGAGAGATAAGTCCTGTAACAAATCATTTCCAAGAGGACACACTGACTTGAAATCAAGCAAAAGTATAAGAAATGAAATTAAAACTTTGCCTTAGCACAAGACTCACAGTGATGCCTGGTACACAGCCAACAGGAAATAATCCGTCAATGAAAATGAATGAATAAATAGGAAAGGGAATGTACTATGGGAAGCATGAAGATATGGAACCGTGTTGAGGAGACTGATGAGAAATTTTACAAAGAGTAGCAGGGAAAAGGAAAGTGGCACTAGGTGACATGTGGCACTAGCTCAACTGTTCAGAGGCCGGGCTCCGATGATCATGAATGTTGAGGGGATCAACGTTCCATCTACGCCCTGTGGGAACAGAAGCAAGTCTTTAGACCTGGGTGGAGACTGAGCTAAGACATGAGCTTGGGAAGTTATAACTTCTGTTTCTTTGAGTAGAAAATGTGATATTACATTGCAAAGATTTTTTAAAGACTTGGAAATAAATAATGCATTTAAAGCCCTCAATATAGGGCCAAGTACCAAAGTTCCAGGAAACAGCTACTTTGTAGATTTTTGAGGTATATCACAGCAAAAGTGTGTGCTGTTGTGCATTGGCTGAGCTGGCTGAGAAGGGCCTAACTAGAAGGACCAGAGACACCCCCTTGCCAAGGTGATCAAATTTACCACAACATGGACAGGAGTTTTTAAGCCTCAGAATGGTTAGCTGGATATGTGTCTTTGTGAATTAAATCATAGATGATGAAGTTCACAAGGTCTGATTTCAACTTTCCAATGAATTCATTTATAATAATCTAAACTTTTTGTTCTGTTGCAAGGAATGATTAAAAATATTCAATCTGGGGCCAGGGATTTAGCTCAATGGTTCAGGTGCCTGTCTTTCTAGCGCAAGGGCCTAGGTTCGATTCCCCAGTAACCACATACAATACTGGGTGGGGAGACTCATGCCCAGCAGCAATCAGCACCACATACGACAGTGTCAAGTGTGGTGGCTCACGCCTGTAATCCCAGCACTTGGGAGGCAGAGGCAGGAGGATTGCTGTGATGTGAGTTTGAGGCTGAGCTCAGGACCAGCCTGAACTACAAATCGAGACCCTATCTCAAAAAAAAAAAAAAGGGGGCCGGGGATTTAGCTCAGTGATTCCAGCGCCTGTCTTGCAAGCGCAAGGGCCCAGGTTCAATTCCTGGTAACCACATAACAATACTGGGCGTGGAGACTCACCCCAGCAGCAACCAGTACCACATACCACAGTGCCGGGTGTGGTGGCTCATGCCTGTAATCCCAGCACTTGGGAGGCAGAGGCAGGAGGATTACTGTGATGTGAGTTGGAGGCTGAGCCCAGGACCAGCCTGAACTACAAATCGAGACCCTGTCTCAAAAAAAAAAAAAAAATTCAATCTGTCAGCTGGTCATGGTGACACATATTGATAATTCCAGCATTCTGGAGGCTGAAGTAGGAATATCACAAGTTCAAACCCAGCCCAGGCAACTTAGTGAGATATTGTCTCAAATCTTAAAATAAGAAAAAACATTCATCATGTTAAAACTTCAAAACCAAAGGTGAAGGCTTGCTGTCTTTCATAGACCAGCCAATGTACAAAGTGCAATTTTTAAAATCTAACATTGGGGAATCTCCGAACAACAACTCACAGACATCTTGTAGATCCCTCTGTTACCTAGAGAGGCGCTTGGGAGGTGATGGCTCAAACCTCATTCATTTGGGTCACTGATCTCTGATTAAGATGGAGTGCACAGAATGTCTGGGAAGATCACTGGTGTGCAGAAACTAGTACAGGACAGGCTTTGGGAAGGATGTCCCGGTTCTGTGGTGCTGGAGGCCAAACGCTCCATCTCTTACACATCATAGAGCACAAAACTCTCATGGCTTTTACAGTAAGAGGACAGGACATGCTCTGGTTTAGAAAAATGTTTTCTATGCACTAAACTGGCAGGGTTTTCCCAGCCTTTCCTCACTGTCCATGTGCCTGTGTCTCTGTGCCCTGCACACGGCTGGGTGGGGATGTGGGAACACAGCACACAGGAGAGAGCCGGGCCACAGGTAGAGACGTGGAGCGAGGCTCTCGGTGATCCTGGCTTTGCCCAATTGGGCTTGATCCAGCTGTGTGCTCATAAGCCAATTATACATGCTCAGCCTTCAATTTGTCAAACTCTAAACTGGCGGTGATATCTCAGAGAACTGTGGCAAGAATTAAATGAGATGATGCAGAAAGGAGCAAAACACAGTGCCTAATGGCATAATGAATAAATGATTATGATTTGTGTTGGTTCATCAACAATTTTCTTAGAATTCATATACAAGCTCTCTGGCAGCGGCTTCACAACTCCTCATCCCATTTTCGAGATCCACTGACAATACTGAAGCCAGTGTGGCCCTGCTCATGGGCTCACAATGTCCTCCTCCTGTTTTCTGTTGGCCACTTTCAGTACCATTATTAACCCTTGCCCATCACAAGTGGGCGTTTGATCATTCCTCAAAATTCATTTTTTCTAAACAGCTTGTCTTCATTCTTACAGTAGTGACCAAAGCAAAAACCGCAGCCCTCTCTCAAAGCAACAGGCCTTGAAAAAAGCCAGAGAGAAAGAAAGCAGGGGCCGTGGAGCCAGACAGGAACCCCTCCTCTCTTGGCTTCTACTTATGGCCTCATTGAGGGCCAAACTCAGGGGCAACACCAGCATTTCATTTTGCTTCTACATGGCTCTGATGCATCTTTTGTGTCTAGCAAATGTTAAATAAGAACTGGCATTACACTCTGGGTATGGTGGCTCACACATGTAATCCTAATGCTCAGGAGGACTGCCATGAGTTCAAGGCCAGCCTGGTCTGTGCAGTGAGTTCAGGACCAGCCTGAACTACAAAGCAAGAACCTACTTCAAAAAGAAAAAATGAAAAAAATGGATTATAATAAAGGAATGGCAGGAGGTGACTCTGCTGAGGAAAGCACCCAGGTGCTAAGGGAAAAGCCATGGAAGAAAAATTTTTACTTCCCTTTTTTTCTACTCAAGCTCTTCCATTTGTGGATACTGTTATGTACTGTTGGGCTAGGTCTTCCGATGCTAGAGCTTTCCAGCTGGTCTAGGCCATGGCACAAAGGGAGACACAGTCAAGAGACATCCCCATGCCAGCAGGTTCAGAAATCTCCATCCACCACGCCAGGGTCTGCAACAGTAATGCGTAGTCAGTGCCAGGATGGAGGAAGACTCCTCCAGAAAGAAGGAAGGTAGTAGCCGTGGTACAGAGAAGTGGGAAAAACCATAGGGACAAAATCTCTGGCCTGAGACTAGGCCAGAGGAAAGAGAGAGAGAGACAAAGGGATTCTTCTCGGAAGTGATGGGCTCAGGGTTTCTCTGGGCATCAGCCCACCTGGGGATACACCCAGTGACTGACAAATTCCACTTTGAAGTCTTGGCTGTTCCCAGTGGTCTTTACATTGATTGAGCATCTGCTCATACTTGCTGTCCTCCCAGTCCTGGCTTCGAGCGGGCCCTACCACAACAGCAACCTCGTCTTGTCTTGATCACTCCCTGCACAAAAGTCTGCCCCAGCGGTCCCCCAGGCAGTGTTCACACTGCATTTTCTCAGCTCAGACACTGGCCGCAGCTCCCCTTGCCTGCCACCCTCCACAGATGAAGCCTCACAGCCAACCGCCTTCAGGTTTTTATCTACCATTGCTGGCTGGTCCTAAAATCCCAACCCCCACTTGTTTCTGTGGTTCCTGAAAGTTTCTAGTCTTTCTGCTTTTGTCCCCACACCATTCTCTTCACTTGCACATCTTCTCTACTCTGTTTCTTCCTGTTCTCCCATGTCACTCATAGGGTGTCACTCTTCCCGTACCCACTCTCCGCCCTTTTCTGCAGAGAGGTGAGGCCCACACAAGCAGCCCGGCTCCTTGACTTTTCTCTTTGTAGAGACGGGTTCCAGCGTAGGAAAACTGAGGCAGACCCTGCCCCGCTGCTCCCTGTCTTTCCACGTCAATTCTGGCCAAGGTTGCTCCTTCCGAATACAATCTGGAAGCCCATTCCTGATTTTGGCTCTCCCCAGCTCTGCTAACTCCAACTCCTCACCTCACTCCTTCAGCCACAGGAGTAGAAATACAGAAATAACATCCGCTGCAACTAGTTCCTGGGGTCTCATCAGTGCTTGTTGATCTGGTATTCCTGTCCATAACCCTGCAATACTGCTGATTTTAAATCCTTTTTAAAATCCCCAAGTAAAGTTGCCTTCTGTTTTCTGTCAGGAACCTGCTTAGGACCCATCTTCCCAACCACATTCAGTCCCTACCTCCTCCAGGAAACTCTCTTGCTGCAGCCACGAGTGGTTGTGCAGCTCCCATCCCTCCCCGCATCCTCCCTTCATTCCAATACACTGACGAAGTTGTTATGGTTTTCAAAGTATTTGACCTATATGAACTTGTATTTTCATCACAACAACCTGAGAGACAGACAAGGTATTATCACCTTTAATAATCTCAATGGCATTTTGCAAAGAGCTTGACCTTCTAGAGAATAAGAGTCATGGCCTAGAAGGTGCAGGAATTAGACTGTCATAGCTCCAGCAGGACAGGCCACAGGGCTGCTGGGATCTCAAGGAAACAGGCCAGTGAAGAAGGAAAAAGGCACTGAGAAGACAGGGACTGGCAAGTATCTACACAGCCTGATGATCCAAGAACGTAAAAGCCCAGGGTAGGTGATAACCAAATTTAAGGCACATTCGTTAAGCAGCTCATAGCCTCCGTGAGGAAAAATCCACACAGCTGCACAAAGCTGTTCATCACAGTGAAACAGAACAAGACCAAGTAGACAGAAGCTAAAGGGCAGGAGCTTTTTATTGTATTCCTTTGAAAGCCTGCCCCACTCCCCCTCTGCACTGTGTCTGAATCAAAGCCCCAGACACAGGGGTGTTCCAGACAGATTCATTCATTTATTCAGCTTCTACAATAGCCAGGCATGGAGCCACATCCTGGAGACATCACAGTGAACAAACGGGCATGGCCTAGCTCCCACGGAACTTCCACTGAGGGGGGAAAAGGGCATTAAGTAAAGCATTACACCAGCACCTAGAATAGTCCAATGGTTGTAAATGTTCCAAAGGAAAAAACTGAATACCATGTGTGTGATTTCAGGGCAAGGCTGACTTTGTTTAGGGTCCAAATTTAAGGTAGACTTTCCTTCCAATGTCATTTAAACTGAGACCTAGAAGAGGAGTAAGAGTTACCAGAAAGAGAGGGTGACACTAAGGGAAGACATTCTCATGTGAGCTAAATAGTACGTCCACATGTTCTGTAATGGACAGAGTCACTAGGGGCTACAGTGGTGCATGGGGTTGGATTCCAAAAGAAGCCAGTGTGGCTAAAGTGCAAAAGCAGTACAATCCCTGTGAAGATCAGTTTGGAGATTCCTCAAAAACCTAGGATTGGAGGTCCCATTTGACCCGGCCATCGCCCTGCTAGGTATATACACAAAAGAATTAAAAGACTCATATCACAGTGACATATGTGCACCCATGTTTATAGCAGCTCAGTTTGTGATTGCTACATCTTGGAAACAACCCAAATGTCCATCAACTGGAAACTGGATAAAAAAAAGCTGTGGTTCTTCTACACAATGGAGTATTACTCTGCCATAAAAAATGATAAGTTTGAATCATTTATACTTAAATGGACATACCTTGAGGATATCCTCATAAGTGAAATAAATAGGTCACAGATAGGTAAATATTGCATCTTTTCTCTGGTGTGAGAAAATAAAGATGTAAATGACTCCTAGAATTGTATGTTATATATTATGAAATAGAAAATACTCAAAGCGAAATAGGGTGAAGGGGTAAAAATAATGAGATTATAACAAAAAAGAAAAGAAACAAATTTTATGTATGTAGGGGGGTGGTAGGGTGGGTAGGGCTATGGGAAAAAATTAGAATTAAGTTGTGTCTTATACTGGTACAAATCCCCATTATGGAGTGCAATCATGATGCGTATATGTAATGTACCAATAAAGATTTCAATTAAAAAAAAAGCAGGGGAATGAGCTAGAAAAGCTTGAGGCCACATGCCTCGTGGGTCACTGTAAGTTTTTAGTCTAGATTTCCAGTGTAACAGGAACTCAAAAAAGGGTTTCATAAGGAGAAGCGACACAGGAAATGTGAATTGGTTAAAAATCACTTTGGGTGCACAGTAGAAAATAGATGGAGAAGAAATAACCCAAAAGCTGCAGAGACAGTCACAAGGTGGCTGCAGAGACCCAGGGGATGGAGAGCAGCATCCAGAAGAGGTAAATGCCTTGGAGATGGAGAACTGTGGATAGCCCAGGGCACACTTTGTAGGTGCCATCCGTAAGACTTGGTGTTTGATGGGAGACAGATGCCAGGGGATTGTAGGGGTAAGAAACATGCTGCTGAGACTCTCAGCTTGTGACATTTAATAGGTGGCATAGTATTTCAGAGTCAGGGTAACCCAGAAAGACAGCAGGAAGAGCTGGAGCTGGAGACTTCAGCCAAAGATTTATTAGTCTGAAATTTTTGCTTATGTATCTATGTATGTTATATATATATATATATATATATATATATATATATATATATATATATATATATATATGTTGCTGTCTCTATTCCTTTTTCACGGCTATAACTGAATATTACAACCTGGATAATTTACACAAAATTGAAGTTTATTTAGTTCACCAATCTGGAGACCAGGACATCCAAAAACATCTTCTTGTCATCTGGTAAGCACACACTTCTGGGTCATAATACAGCAGAATGCAGCCCATGACAAGACAGAACAGGCTTGCCAGAGAGAACCTGCTTTTATAACAAAGCCACTGAGATAACTCATGAATTCATGAATTCATGTTTTCTTAGAATAGAGTCCTTGTGACCCAATCACCTCCCAGAGGTCCTACCTCCAAACATTATTAACCTACAACTTTGGGATTAAATCTCCAACACACGAATTCTATTAGTGGATGCTAACAGCAGATAATTAAATATATGAATATGGAGCTCAGATTGTTCTGGGCTAGAAATATAAACTTGAGTCATCAGTGTATAGTCAAGGGAAGTTCAACAAGATCCTCTAGGGAGGAAGTCTGTGAGAAGAAAGGAGGGCCCCAGAGGAGAGAAAGCAACCAGAAAGACACAAGGAAATGAGGCCTTGTGAAGACACTAGCTGTGAGCTCCGGGAGAAAGGAGGGGGCGGTGCTGAACGCCACTGAGAGCCAAAGTAGAGTGCAAGCGCACTAACCCACATATTGAAGGGAACGTGGCTGAATTTTCTTCCTTTCCCTCCATCCTTCCTTCCCCTCTCTCTTTCTCTCTTTTCTTTCTTTTTCTTTTCTTTTCTCAGTAATGCTGAGACTTGAACCAGAGGCCTCACACATGCTAGGCAAGCATTTTATCATGAGCTACATCTCCAGGCCACATAGCTAAGTTTTAAATTTTCCAATTACCTCAAGCTTATATTTCACATCTCAGGATAGATGTCTGCACTAAAATCTCCACCTGGATAAATATTTCCCCAAACGCATACTTGACAAAAAGCTTCCCAAGAAGACCCCACCTAAGCTGGTCCCCGCCCCCCCAGCCAGCTCAGGACACTAGAGCCAGGGCCTGTCTCAAGACCTGCATAGTGACCTTGGCTGCTCCAAGGGACACTGGGAGGCAATAGAAATAGCCACATAGATAATAAGATCTGTGCTGCTGCCAAACTGGCTCAGAACACTGGGTGTTGATTAAATTTTCATACTTCCACCACAGAATTCTTTCTTCCAGTTTCTTTTCAGAGGTTATCATTCCTATTTCAAAGGGACAAAGAAAAGAAAACACCAGCGTGTTGTGCATGTACTCTGGCCTGAGCCAGGCCCTGCAGGGGGGAGGGGGGAGTTTGCTCCTGCGGGGGGTAGCACCTGGGACCCAGTAGGTAGAACTTCCAGGCCCCACCTGCTGCTGTCCTCTTTCTCCATCCCAGGAGGGTCTTATCTCCTCTCCATAGCCTTCAGTCCTCCCTTTTGTCCTGTTGATCCTTCTCCCCAGCTCAGCACTTTCTTTGATTGCTCTCATTTCTTTCTCTCTGCTGCCCTGTCACTTGCCTCCACACTTGAATGTCTGGGCGTATAGGCACATACTAGAAATTTCTTCCCTTTCTCTCCCTTCCTCTATCACTGCCGTCGCTGGACAGATCTTATTTCCATTCTCAGAAAGGAGCGCTCACCTATACAGCATGGCTTTCTGGGAGGAGGCAGCCATTCCTCCATGCTCAGTATGGCAAGTCCAGCCTTTCGCATCTCTCCCACTCCCGGAGGGTTCAAGGTCACTGGCTCTCCTTGCTCTACACAGACTAGGGAAGGCGTAGGATTCACTCCAGCCTTCACTGAGAAACACCGTGTCAGGCCGAGGCCAGGCTCCTCTGTGTGGGGATCAGAAAGGCTCTGGATGGCCCCCTCCTCCCCCAACTGGGACGTGGGACAAATCCCACTAGAGGCTCAAGTAGGGCAAGGTGTATAGTAAGCACAGTTCTCTCCCTGTCTCGTAGGAATTGTGACAGGTGACCCAATTTCATCTCAAGTGGCTTGGCAGCAGCTCACTCTTATCAATAGAAAGTGGCATTCAAAGCCTAATTACATGCAGTGTGAGTGAGGCCTGGCACCGTACTCCATGGAGAGAGCCTGGGGCCTGGTGCTGATCCTGCTGCCAGGCTGGTTCACCCGCACCATCTTCTCCCACTTCCCACTCTCGGTTTATCCCTGGGGAGGCGGAGCCAGCCCCATTCCTATTCCCACATGTTCTCCAGCTGCTCCGTCTCTGGAACAATGTGGCCTCGAACCAGCTCAGAAGCTGGGGGCTGGGAGGTGGGGGTTTCTCTGTGTTACGCTGAAAGCAGGAGCTGGGAGTGAATGGGGTTTGACAGTCCTAATTACCTCCCCACCAAAAAGAAGGCAAAATGGGACCCCAGCCTGAGACAGTAATGGTGAAATTCATGACTGGGAAAGGCCCCAGAGGGTAATGGAAGTTGAAGAGGGGACCTTTGGGCATCATTTCTGGAAGGAATAAAGACCTTTCCTTTCAAATCTGGACAAGTTCAGCCAACACAAGAAGCCTAGCCTTTGCCTTCAAACCAATGCTTGCAGAATGAAAAACCCTGACCAGCTCTATTATCCATGGGGGTGGGGTGGACAGGTCCGAGGGCAACTCCAAGCTTCATTTGAGCTCAGGGTCACCTGTCTTCAACATGTCCATTCACCTGAGCTGTCTTCAGAGGCCCAGAAGACACAAGGCTACAAACCTAATCTCCTCCTGATAATTAAGAATGAACAGGAGAAATCACTGGTAACAGGAAATAGGCAGAATAAGGTAAGAATGGAGGTGACAAGAAATCGACTCCTTTGTGTCCTAGAGATCACTCCTAGGTAATCAAGAATCCTTCAGTACAGAGGATCAAAGGTGAGAACTGTTCGGTAGCACCTGACCAAACCTTCCAGGACTTTCATCATAAAACAGCCCTATTTTGGGGGCCAGGGATATAGCTCAGTGGTTCCAGCACCTGCCTTGCAAGCGCAAGGGCCCAGGTTCAATCCCCAGTAATCACATACAATGATGCCGAGCATGGAGACTCATGCTCATCAACAATCAGTACCGCACACTACAGCGCTGGGTGTGGTGGCTTTCACCTGTAATCCCAGCACTGGGGAGGCAGAGGCAGGAGGACTGCTGTGAGCTTGAAGCTGAGCTCTGGGCCAGCCTGAACTACAAAGCAAGACTTGTCTCAAAAAAACAAAACAAAACAAAACAAAACAAAGCAAAACAAAACCAGCCCTATTTTAATGTTCTCTTTTCCCAAGGGAAAAAAAAAGGGTTGTGAGCAAAGCCCTCAGGTAGGCATAGTGGTAGCGGTAGGAGGTGCTATTCCACTTTAGAGATACTAATTACTAGGTTCACACATGCATAGCTCATAAAACTAAGTTTTCACACACAGCTACTCCCCACAAAATAGCACAAATCAAAATGGAATACATAAAAATCTCAACACTTTTCTGTTCCTCCTAAGACCCCTTTAATATCACTCATTTTGAGATAATTTTATGCAGATGAAAACAACACTGAGATTTCATCTCACTGCACAAAGAATGGCTGCCATTTCAGAATAAGCCAGCAACAAATGTTGGCGAGGTTTCGGAGAAGACGGAACCCTTCTCCATTGTAGGTGGGACTGTAGACTCATACAACCCCTGTGGAGATCAGTTTGGAGATTCCTCAAAAACCTAGAATTGGAGGTCCCATTTGACCCAACCATCACTCTGCTAGGTATATACACAAAAGAATTAAAAGACTTATATCACAGTGACATATGTGCACCCATGTTTATAGCAGCTCAGTTTGTGATAGCTAACTCTTGGAAACAAATGTCCATCAGTTTGAGACTGGGTAAAAAAGCTGTGGTTCTTCTACACAATGGAGTATTACTCTGCCATAAAAAATTATAAATTTGAATCATTTCTACTTAAATGGACATACCTTGAGGATATCCTCATAAGTGAAATAAATAGGTCACATATAGGTAAATATCTCACCTTTTCTCTGGTGTGAGAAAATAAAGATGTAAATGAGTTCTAGAATTGTATGTTATATATTATGAAATAGAAAATACTCAAGAGGTAATAGGGTGAAGAGGTAAAAATAATGAGATTATAACAAAAAAGAAAAGAAACAAAGTTTATGTATATAGGGGTGGGGTGGCAAGGTGGGTAGGGCTATGGGAAAAAATGAGAATTAAGTTGTGTCATATACTGGTACAAATTCTCATTGTTGAGTGCAATCATGAAGTGTATATGTAATGTACCAATAAAGATTTCAATTTTTAAAAAAAGCACAGACTTTGGGAACAAACTGTTTTGGGTTCTCACCTATAAAACAGGGACATAGTTATCTTACTCTAAGAATTACTGGGGGATTTGAGTGGCTTTAAGTCTGTGGTGTGTTTAGAACAGTGTCTGTCACTTACAATGTGCTATGTAACTATATGCTATTACTCCTTTCTGACTTTTCACTACAATAATTATCCCCAGGGATATAAGTAAGAAATCTTCCAGTTCTAGAGGCCAGTAGCTTTTCTTTCCTGGCTTTAATGGACTCTCACTTGTGATTTGTTCAGATTCAAACTCTACCTACACGTGTTTAAGGCCTGGTTGACACTAGTTCTGATCTTGAACAAAGGCCTCAAGAGATTTCCCCTGAAAATTCTGTTCCCTTCATTCAATCCAGCTAGAGAATGGGCAGTTATATTCATGAATAAATATGAATCACAAGGGTCTTCAAAGAATAGCTATTGTTTTAGTAAATATGACTTCAACAATCCCTTTGTGGATTCAACTAACCCCAAACCTGGGATAATCCATTTGCCTGGTAACGCTAAGAACACCCTGATGGCTAACTCACTGGCTTCTGCTGAGACCGGCTGGCTTCTCAGGTGGGAATGCTCCTCTTGAGAGCAGACATCAGGCCCCTATTAGTATCTGATCATCTCACAAATTTACCCCACTGGTCACCAGAAGGGTTGATACAAAGGTCAGGTAAGTGACAATAATTGTAAATCCAGGGCCCTGTTTGGCTCCACCCATTCCACAAACTCATGTTCTATAATTTATTAATTCAGCCAATATTTTTAAGTTTTGTTTTGTTTTGTTTTGAGACAGGGTCTTGCTTTGTAGCTCAGGCTGGCCCTGAGCTCAGCCTCAAACTCACATCACGGCAATCCTCCTGCCTCTGCCTCCCGAGTGCTGGGATGACAGGTGTGAGCCACCACACCCGGCACTGTGGTATGTGCTACTGGTTGCTGCTGGGCGTGAGTCTCCACACCCAGTATGGTATGTAGTTACCGGGGATTGAACCCAGGTCCTTGCGCTTGCAAGACAGGTGCCAGAACCACTGAGCTAAATCCCCGGCCCTTTAAGTATTTGTTTTTGCCAGGTATTGATCTGAGTATCAACTGTTTGGAGCAATATATAACACCAAAGTCCTCCCCATATAACACCAAAGTCCTCTGCTGAGGCTTATATTCAAGGGAAGAGCTTCGCCTTCAGACAAGAAAAGTGGATAAAATATATACTGCCATAGATGGTGGTAAGTTTTCTGGAGAGAAATAAGGAGAGCACTGGGAAAGAAGAGATCTGATTCTCAGTGAGGTGTGATAAAGAAAGGACTCAGCAGAGAGCTTAGCAGGGGAAAGAGTGAACCCACAGTGATAAATGGGAAGGAACGGCCCCACAAGATGCATGACAGCAGTGCTCCCAGGCAGGGGCATGCCCACTGTCTGCAGCAAAAAAGGCTGCAAAAGACAACAGAAATGAGCAAGGCCGGAAATGGTAACATTTATTCATAATCCAACTACTCAGGAGGTTGAGACAGGAGTATCCTGAAATGAAACTCAGCCTGGGCAGCAAACTGAGAACCTGCCTCAAAATATAAACAGAGCAGGGATGGAGCTCAGTGCGAGGGAGGGCAAGTGAAGGCAACGTGGAAGCCGGCAGATCTCGCAGGGCCACGTGTACCTCTTATGCAACAGAAAAGTCACCGCTACAGGGTTCTGCGTTGAACAGGGACATGGTTTGTTTATATTTACCAAGGTCCTAAGACTGCCTGGAGTGGGGTCATGGTACAATGAAGGTGGCATGACACCACCTCAAGAAAGAGCTAGTGCTGGCTTGGACCACAGCACAGCACTACAAGTCAGGACCGATGGCCGGATTCTACATAAATACTGAATGGAGAGCCAAGAGGAATTCTTGACCAATGAAATGTAGGGGGTGAGACAGAGAAGTCCAGAATGGTTTCAAAACTAAGTAGCCACTATGTCTGGTAATGGTGCACCAGGCATGAATGGTGAGGTACAGGTGCTTGATGTCATAGATGCAGGAAAGTAAGGGCCAGGTAGGAAGAAATCAGTGATGCTGAAAGCAATAAAACATTATGAAATTGGGGCCATGTGACTGAAAAGGAAGCATTCCAGAACTCAGCACACAGAAGTCTAGCACATAGAAGCCTCTCAATAAATGTTTGCTGAATGAAAATAAGTTCAGTTACAAAAATAAAGTCAAGTTTTAAAAATATAAGCTTGAAAGGAAATAAATTTTTACAGGCAAGGAAGACAGATAAAAAGATCAAAAGACTCGATCACCTTCCTTCACTCTGAATCTCTCTGCCCTGCACCTCCAAGTTGGTTCACTGGCTGGCAGCACCTTTTACAACATAGCAGTACTGGTCACATTAAAAAAAAAAAAAAACTAGTCTTTACAGCCTGGGGATTTAGTTCAGTGGTGGCAGTGCCTTCCTTGCAAGCACAAGGTCCTGGTTTCTGTCTCTGGTAACCACATACAACAATGCCGGGGGTGGTAACTCACACCCACCATTAATCAGTACCACACAGCACAATGCTAGGCCTGGTGGCTCATGCCTGTAATCCCAGCACTCAGGATGCAGAGGAAGGAGTATTGCTGTGAATTCAAGGCTCATCTGGGCTACATAGTGAGCTCAGGGTTAGCTGAACTACAATGCAAGACCCTGTCTCAAAAAATGAATAAATAAATAAATAATTTATAGTCCTAGAGCACATTTTTATCCTGATAATTTCCTACAAGGCACAATAATGCTAAATTTGGGGTATCGGGTTTCTGTAGTAGCCTCGTTTCTTTAGAGGTCAGTCATTGGTCCTCTTCTCCATCTGCACCTTCTCTGTATGGGATGTCACTCAATTCCCCATGATTCAAAATGCCACTAATAAACGGATGAGTCTCCAATGACTCTCTGCTGCCTTGACTCAGCTCCAGACTCACATACCTATCCACTCATGCATCATGACATCTCGACCTTGGGTATCGCATGTCTCCAAACGCACCTTCGTGACCTTACGCAGCTACCCTGCCCGTTCTCTCAGTTCCCATCTCGGTACATGTCACCATGGCTATTACATCAGAGCAGCTAAGAAGCAATAATTCATTTTGTATCCCACACTGAACTCATGAGAAAGTCCTGCCAGCCCCACCCTATAGATACAGCTCACTCTATCCACTGCTCAGCAAAACCAGCGCTCCCATCCCACACTTCACCCCATCGCCCACTTCCACTTTTGCCTTCCTATGACCAGGTCTCTGCGTAACAGGCAAAGTTATTATTCAACATCAATGGGTTTCATAGCTCATCTACTCAAATCAGCCCATCACACTCATGACAAAATCCAAACCCTTTACCATTGTTTGTGAGGCCCATCAGGACCTAACTCCGAATCCCCCAGGCTTTCTCTCTTTCTCTTCTTCTCTCTCCCCTTCTCTGTCTCTGTCTCTCTGTCTCTATCTCTCCATCTCTGTCTCTCTCTGTCTCTCTGTCTCTCTCTCTCTTTCTTTAGGCAGGTCCCTGGGTCATGGCACTTCTGAAATATGACCACCCCAAATTTCCCAGGGCCCATCTCCCATCTCCTGCTCAAATGTCCTCTCTCTCCTTGACTATGCCCTCTGAACCTTAATATATTAGCTGCCTCTTCCAACATGTTTGGTCCTTACTTCCCTTTGTCATCATATGACTGTACTTGTTTTTTAAATTGTTAATATGTAGCTTCCTATTGAGGGGACCAGAAGAGTTGGGCTAGAGCTTCAGTTTCCAGCTGAGCCACAGTAGTTGGTCAACAAATTACTGCTGAGTTAAAACTGTCACTGCAAAATGCCAACAAATGAGCCAGGACAGGCTTTATGTTCTCACAAAGCATAGAATATATTTTGATAGTTTGATTCCGTATCACTCACAATTTATTACTCTGTCTATCCAATAATTATGTGGTAGTTACTGAGCCTCTCCTTTGTGCTAGACATTCTGCAGGCTCTAATGATAATCATGAAGTAACAGACATCGCTTCTGTTGTGATGCCTATGTCCCAAGATATCTCTTTTTAGTACAGCTAACAGAGCAGAAATTTAAACAATCACACAGACCCCCACTCAAGGCAGTGCACACTATTATGGAAAAGATAAAGCTTTGATAAGGAATTAACCCAAGAGTGCCACTGCAGATTAAGGATCAGGAGCAAATATTCTAAGAAAGTAAAAATTAAGCTGAAACTTGATGGATTCGTAAGACAAAGAATGTGGAAAGACCAATGGGATCACAGGCCAGAAGGTGGACAGTAAAGAAGGTAGGAGGACAGAGTGGAAGGTGCAGAGGGAATGAAGGGCAGGCATGACACAAGATGGGAAGGTGGGCAGGGCACAGGTGCCCAAGGTTTTGGAGGCTACACTGAGAGATCAAAGAATCAGGTAAGAGATGAACTCAGGCTCACAGGGCCAGTCCCCCACCTGAGCACCACAAGGACCTGAAAGAAGTGAGGGTCAGACACAAGGAAAGTCCTGATAAGCCATTGATAATTTCAAATAATGAGATCATTTTCCTGCTCGAAGAAACTCAGGAGGCATTAATGAATACTCCAAGTTCTTTATCATTCACCCCTAATCATCTCCCCAAGCCGTTCCTATCCCGCCTCTTTTATTGTGGCCACTTCCCGAACATGCTGTTAACATTTTACATCTCCAACCATGCTTCTGCTTGGGTCTTCCCTTTCCCACCAGCTGAAATTCTATCTCTCTGACCTTACAGTGAAACATTTCAAGTTCCCTCCTCCAGAAAAAATGCACCACTGCCTTAGTGTACAAGGCTTAGAGGGGTCACAACACTTTCTCAGGGCATCCACTGAGCATAGATTGTCCTCTCTCCCAGAGAACAGGAATAAAACCTCCTCAACCTCGGTGCCTAGCACAGCTCCTGTAACTGTAGGCAGGTTCTCTGATGTTTGATGTATAAAGCAGGGTGAAAGGAATTGTCCAAGTTATCTACTTCTCCTCTGCATTCGGCTCTAATCAATGGAGGAGAAGCGAGCCAGAAGTTTCCTAAATCATCCAGACTGGGCTCTAGTTATGCCTTCCCTGTGACAGCTGCGGCCTTGGGTAGGTCACTTAACATCTGTCTGCCTCAAATGCCCGGTTTGCAAAATGAGGGCTCATCAGTCTCCTTCAAAGTTACTGTAAGAATTGAAAGTCACCTGTACACAGGGCCTGGCACGCACAAGGTTGAAGACAAACAGTATCTGGCCACTTCTTCGTTTTCTTTCATCTCTTTCTGACATTGCCTAATCTTCACAGAGATCCCAACAAGATGCATTTCGTCTGGAGAGGGGAGATGCAGTATGATCCAAAAAGATGGTTAGCGCCACTGCCGCGTGCTGTGACAGCGTCTTCAGTACAAGAAGCCACATGTCCAACCTTGGTGAGAGTGTGTGACAGGTTCAACTTGCCCGGGGCAGTCGGTCAGTTGTGAGCTATGGCTGGGAGAAGGTGTGCTTAATGCTGCTGCATAGCCTGAATCATGGACAACGCGTTAACCGACATTCTGTCAGGGCCATTGAATTTGCACACTTATGTCCTAACTTTTTAAGAAACGTCATCATAGGAGACGAATTTGTGTCTATGATTATGATCCTGAGACCATGGTTCACAGTTCTCACCTGAAATCTCCCAGTTTCGTTTGTGAGAGAAATAAAGCACATCAGTCATGATCAGTCATGATCCGATACACAGGTGCTGCCCATTGTGTTTCTCACCCTGGTGGAGATTTGCTGAGCTTGTGCCCAAGAACACTACAGTGAGCTCTGAAAAGCACCAGTGCTCATTAGATCATTTAAGAAATCATCTGCGTATAAAATGGCCCGAGAGATGGACAGAGGGTTTCGTCCTCCATCGTGATGACCTCCTCCGCACATATCACTTCTGGTACAGCAATTTCCATCAAATCAAAGCATGATAGGATGTCTCCATGGACTTCATTCACTGGTGGCACACTGCAACTCGTGAGTCTTCCTCACAGTCAAAATCACCAGAAGAAGTAAACATTTTGAGTCAATTCAGAACACACAGGAGGCCAAAATGGCACATCGAGACACAAAAGAGGACTTCACAACCGCTTTAGAAAGTGTCAAGAATGGGACCAGGGATTTAGCTCAGTGATTCTGGCGCCTGTCTTGCAAGCACAAGGGCCTGGGTTTGATCCCTGGTAACCACATCCAACAACGCCAGGCATGATGACTCACGCCCACCAGCAATCAACACCACATACCACAGTGCCGGGCAAGGTGGCTCACACCTGTAATCCCAGCACTTGGGAGGCAGAGGCAGGAGGATTGCTATGAGTTGGTGGCTAAATTCAGAGCCAGCCTGAACTACAAAGCAAGACCCTGTCTCAAAAAAAAACATTGTCAAGAATGCGGTGCTAAGTGTGAGGGTTATGATGGGATTAATGGCAATGTGTCTTTCACTGCACTAATTTTAGTTTTCAAATATTCACCATGGTTTTTTATGCCATGTATAGGGATACATACGAAGGAAGAAAACTCTCCTCTCCCTCCCAGTGGTAAAGGTGTTAATGGAGACCAAGGTCCTGAAACACTGGACGACGCTGGCAAAATATTTTCTATCTTACCTTAAACCAACTTCTGCTCACTATTGAAGTGATCCTAATTATAAAAGCCGCTGAGGGTCCTTTCGAGTACACAGGTGGTCATAAGTTTCTGTGGGTGCCACGTGGGTCTCACAGAAGACATTGGTTATGAGAGCAGTAGAGGATGCCTGAGCTCTTCCAAATCTGAACAGGAATTTAATGAAACCAGGAGAGGAATGAAAAATGGGAGATGATTAAGGCCCTAGGATATTTCCTTCCTCTAGAGGGGAAGGAGGAGGCAGAGCAGATAAAGTTCCCCCCACTCACAGTCTGCCCCGCCCTCCCCAGCCTTCACCCCCGCCATGAGGACTTCTCCTGAGTATCTTCCTGCTCCCTTCTTTGACCACTCAGCCCCTCCCCCAAGACGCCTGTGCAGAGCTCTCCCTCGGGACATATGTGTCGCTGACTCATTCTCCTTGCTTGTAACAAAGTTGAAAACTCTTAATTCCCGGGTTATTATCTTTTTCTGCTCTTTCTTCATCTGGCATCACATTATGAATTATGACCAGTACTTCTGGTACTCAAGAAAGACCCTCTATCAAATCTGTACAAAAGGGAATTCACAGGTGATTTGGATCAACTAAGAATCTCTTGAAATGACAAAGAGCTCCCAGGGCCTGCAGGGATTGGGGTTTAAACACACATACACACAGATGTGGGGGTGGGGCACCCCCAAACTTTGTCTGTTAGAGAAGAGACAATAGGGCATTGTCCCTTCCTGGTCCGCTCCCTTTTGGGAAACACAAGGTCAGGGCACAGAGGTGAAGCCTCTGACTATGCTAAGCACAAAAAGAAGTGGGGGAGTGACACTTCCGGGGCCACACTGCAGGCTCTGTGTCATCTGCAGCTCTGGGCTTGTCTTTTTTAATTTATAAATTGCAAACTAACAAGATGTATCCACAGAAAGCTGCTTCCTCGATGTGTGGAAGAGAATCTTCAAGACCCTCCTTCGAAGGGGCTCCCACAGCACACCTAGGCCTTGTACTGCTAAAGGACAAACGCGCACCGTATCCCCTTGTCCCCTGATCTCTTCAGACCCATCTCCCAATTTACTTCCTCCTCACCATCCCTTCTTCCCCTTGTGAAAGGCGCCTGAGATTCAGCTTAGATAACCTACTTTGCAGTTTGCGCAGCTCTAAATGGAAGTCGTTAAGACAAACACCATAAATAACCTGGGTACAAAAGAGAGGTGTGCACCATTCCTCACGCCGTCACACACCGACACAGACTGGCAACCTGGAGCAGGCACAGTGACTTGCAGTTATGGGGGTGGAGGGGCCCGGGGGCCCGAAAGTGTCGCTCCCCACTCCTTTTCATGCTTAGCATAGTCAGAGGCTTCTCCTCTGTGCCCTGACCTTGTGCTGCCCAACAGGGAGCAGACCAAGAAGGGACAAGGAAGCAGATGGAGAGCGAAGACCGTGGCCTCAGGTGGTCCGGCCGAGACTGCTGGCTCAGCGAAGCTGTGGGATTCACAGTGTAAACAGCCACAGACACCCCCCTGTTGGAGGAGCTTGTGCTGTTACTTGGCTGGCCACAAGTGTCTCTGCTGTGCTCCCTAATTTGGGCCAGTGCTATGCTCCTCAATATACTATTCTACTGGGATTTAGGAAAGAGAGAAAGAAAGAGAGAGAGAGAGAGAGAGAAAGAGAGAGGAAGGAAGGAAAGACTATTCTCCTGCGAAGGAAAAGGAACTCACTGACAAAAAAAAGTGAGCAGGGGACCTAGGGAAGGGAGGACAATGGAGAGATGATGGGGTGACAGGAAGCTGCTGACAGCTGACAGATGCGGTGGCCTGGCTAACTCTGTCAGTCTCGCCCGTGTGGGAACGTGTGCTGCAAGGAACTTGAAAGTGTGCAGGAAGGAAGTGTGGTCGCCTGACTGCAAGTGCCTGCCGTCCTCTGGGCCCTGGCTTTTCTTCCAAACTGTTAAGTGTGGTTGGTGTCTGTGAGGGACACAGCATAATCACTCAGGGAAGGACAGAGTCCCCTGGGAAAGAACTCACGCTCCCACCTCCCTTTTCTTCTCATCTTCACCTAGAAATCTGCTAATTTTATACAAACTACTCTGGCAGGAGTCACTTTGTTTTATTTCATCATGGAAACAGTTGAAAAAGGTCATAGTATTGTGATGTTCTGTGTACAAAGGAAGGAGATTAATCCTAATAATATTTTGATAAATATTCTACCTTTCTCCCAAGGATTCCATTGACCACATCTGTCAAAACATATTTAAACATGATAGGTAAAAAATCTGTATGGTAAATCTCAATAATAGAAATCTTCCTAATATAACTCCTCATAACTTTAAAGTATTTTAGCAATGCCTTAAAATCATAAAGCATTTTCTTGTTGCATAAAACACTCAAACACATTTTTTTTTTTTTTGGAGACAGGATCTCACTTTTTTTGTAGTTCAAACTGGCCTCGAACTCATTATATAGCCCAACGTTCAGGCTCGAACTCATAGCAATCCTCCTGCCTCTGCCTCTCTAGTACTGGGATTACAGGTCTGAGACAGCTCGTCCGGCCTTATGACATGTGGTTACCAGGGATTGAACTTGGGACCTTGTGCTTGCAAGGCAGACACTGGAGCCACTGAGCTAAATCCCCAGCCCCATTAGACACATATTCTTATTTAACCCTAGCGTGAACTACATAACTGAAGTGATATTTCAAATTAATAAAAGAAGAAAATCAACTGCATGAGACCACATGACTTGCCCCAAATCACTGCAGAAATAACGGGCAAGAAACACAACCTGGGGTTAGACCTACTACCTTTAAGTATAAGCCAGTGTCCAATGCTGCCTTACTCCTCACTGCACTAATTGGTTTTTCTAAGACATTCACTTAGTAAAAGTCACAGAAATGACTACTAATTCTTCTGCATATTAAAGAAAAATTTCAGTGTCACTAGAACAGAAACCTCAGGCATCAAGTTGCTAGTAGCATTATTTTGAATTTACATATGTTATTTAGATCAGCATGATTATATTAATAGATATACTGATTGATCATAATGATGAAATCTGTACTAGCATAGACTTACTTTTGTCTTTCAAAGATCACAGAATTTTCAAGAAACAAAGGAAACAAGAAGCAAAGGAATTTTGTTCTGCAAGGGTATTGTTCGCTTTTTTATTTTGCCAAGAAAGGACATTAACTTTTTAAATTTTAAAATTCAATTTCAAGTTGAGCAAATCTAATCTTATGAAAAACTATAGTGTCATTATTTTCTAATTATGCCTGTCTGATAAAGACCTCACTGCAGGCTCAGCCACGTCGGAACACAGCTGTAGGTACATGCAGGTCTGCCTCTACACCTCCAGAGGGTAACAGGCCCAAAGTAGGCTGGCTTCTGGTGGCAGCTGCAGGATCAGCATCTCATCAGTTATTCACAAGTTATGCAAATTGTCAAGAACTGGTAGGAGGACTTGAGATACATTTGGAAGCCATTTTCGTACCAAATATAGGTAGTTTTTCAATCAAAGACAGTATAAACAACTATACATTTAAGCAGGAACCCAAGGCATGAGAGCTCTCAGTACACAAAACAGAAACTTAGAGCAGAAAGTTACTAATGCACAAAAAA
>PVIR01014612.1:0-39927 GCA_004026965.1 Petromus typicus | reverse complement strand
GGGATGAAGAGACAAGCAGCCTGAGCCTGACAGAAAGGACACACTGAAGTGACTCGGAGAAGGCCTCATGCCACACCAGCTGGGCTCCATGTCACAGCTTACAAAGAACTCATCCAGGTTTCCAAGAAGACAAGTTAAAATCAGGGTTTGATCTGGTGGAGTAACTTGAATAAAATTTAGAATAAAGAATCTAGAATCAAACATCCTGTTTATCCATGACTTCTAAAACGGATAATTGAAAAACAACCAATGAATGAGTACCATTCCAGGGCCAGAACACAAAAACATCGAGATTAAACTTTCATGTATTTTAATCAGATTTGAGGGCAAGGAGATCACTGTCTATCAATTCTAGAGAATTTCTTAACCATGTACACATACCTCTAAACTATTCCATTTCTCTATTCACAGGAGGCCAGGCAATAGCCACCATAGCAACTGTACCCTCGGTGCTCTAAAAGCTGAGCCCTCACTGGCCTGGGCATGATTGCCACCATCCTAAGATAAACAAGCAGTGTGCTTTTGATATGCAAGCCAACTAATCCCAAGTCTATAACCCTCACCACCACCTTTTATGAGACATCCTCCCCTGCCCAGATATAGGATAAGCAAGGGCCCCCTCCACAGCATAGTCTGCTAAAATTAACTAACTGTCCAACCCTAAACATGCTTAGTTTGTTTACTTACCCCTTCTTTCCTCCTGCAAAAAATATGATGAGGGCCTCTGGCCCAGGTTCCTCTCTGCCTGCTTTCAGCTTGGTGCTTCACTGAGTATCCCTGTGTGATATGACATACCTTTTCGTTTGAAGGAACTGTGGGCAAATTAAAACTTCTTCCCATAAGACAATCATTTTCATGCCTGTGTCTTACTGTACTGATTAAAACAAGTCCTAGGTACCATTAAAATAATCTCTCAAGTGTTGACCTTAGAACTTTCTCAAGGTCAAAGAAATGGCATGACCTTAGGCCCATCTTCTGCTGCTTTACAGCTCCACTCAACTTCCTCCTCCTATGCAAGGAACTATCTCAAGGACAAACACAAGGACATGCCTGCAAAGGGCATGCAGAACTATGCAGCTTGTGAGGTCATTCCCTGAGTCCTGACATAGCTCACTCTTCCAAGCAGACTCTGCAGCTCACCATGCAATGTCACCATGTGCTCCACCAACACAGGAAGCTCCCATCATACCTGTTATTGTATCTGCAGCACCAAGGCCTGTGTCTGACTAGAGTACATGCAGCCATTGCATCTGTGCATGATGAGTAAGCTGTTCAGACAAGCACAAGCTGAGAACAAGGCTGTCAAGAGCTGTCTGAGAGGCAGTACAATATCTGATGCACCACAGTGAGTTAAGAACACAAGTTCTAGAGTCAAACCAGAGACCCATGCTACCATTCACTAAGGTTGGCACCTTGGAGAGCACCCTAACTCCACAAAACTTTCACTCCTCCTTTTAGAAAAAGTGGGAAGACAGAACCTACCCTAGAAGGAAATAGTGAACCAGAACAGATCTATAAAACATTGCATTCCTGTCAAGACGGCAATGTAAATTTATGTTTGACCCCTACACCTCTTTTTGAAGCATGCAGCAATGACAGTGAGATACATGGGGTTTTAGTTTTGTCTTGCTTCAGTGAGGAGACTGATTTGAAACAGGCTGTATCCAGGCTGGCTTTCAGCTCACTATGTAGCCCAGGCTGGTCTCCAACTCATGGCAATGCTCCTGCCTGAGCCTCCCAAGTGCTGAGATTACAAGCATGTGGCACCATACTCAGCCTGAAATGTTTTAAAATAAAGAGCAAAAGTAGAGTCACAAGCACAGAAAAAGAAAAGATGAACCATGCAGCAGCCACAGAAACTGCACGTACCTAAAGCCTCAGCAAAGATGGCACAAAGGCCACCTTCGTTGGGCAGACAGAAAGGCCTGCTCACCATCTGGCTCAGTGAGCTAGCCTGGGCTGTGGCCTGATCATGCCTCAGGTAGCTCCAGGTGCTCAGTGTATCTGAGGACTACTGCTCTCTTCTCAAAGCCCTGTCAGTGTGCACCTGACTCTCAGGTGAACAGCAGCACCCTTTTAGTACTCTCCTTTCATACCTGTTCAACTCCCTTACTTTACGCTCTTCCAATCCATTTATTTACAGACTATCTTTACACAGTATTCCTTTTGTGATTTAACTCTAGGGGAAGCCTCTCCGTATTATTCATGTGTTGGTGAGTACTCATCTCAAATCCTCATAAAACTACTTCTTCAAATAGCACTAACACAGAAAGGAGCAACAAAATTACTCAGTACCCAGAATGAAGCATACAAATCACAGCATCTTCTAAAGCATAAAACAAAGGAACACAATTCATTCTTCACTGGTATTAACAACATAAAATGAAGGTTTTATGAAGCTTTGAATAATATATGTTTGTCCTATTACACAGGCAACTAATTCTCTGTGGATAAGAATGGATATCTCTTCCCCTTCCCCCAAGCACTACTACACAGAAGGAAGGTACAGAAATTTCCTCTGTGGTGCCAAATCTAGGACTATGGTCTCTGAAGGGCTTTCATGCAGCAAGGCCACCAGCCTTCAGGTCAACAGCAGCAAATATGGTTCTCAAAACACTACTGATCTTCGGAAAACACAGAGAAACTAATGTATTTCTAAACATTAGAAATAGAGGAAAGAGAAGCACAGTAGAGAGAGTTAGAAAAATAAAAGAAAAGTAATCCAAACCTGAGTTGTGAAGAAAAAGCAAAGAAAAATAACAGTGTGCCTGTGAGGTAATGCAGTATCTGCACTAGGGTCTGCAGATATCTGCTCCCTCAGCCCCAGATCTCAGCCATGCACTAAGAAAGCAGGATCCCCAAAGAAAGCAGCAGTGATCCCAACCAAGACTACTGCCAGATTCCTACTGAAAGCAAAGACAAACTTTCTTGAAGAAATTGGATTAACAAATATTAAATCTGTGTCCAGTTAACATTGATCTCAAGATCAAGTATCATAGACTATGATGGAAGACAAGCCATTGTGCTACAGCTGAAACAGTCAATAGATTTAGACCACTAAAGACTTCAGATATTACAATTATCTGATATAAAATATGAAATATTACAGTAACCATTTAAGAAAATTTAGAATGTCTAAAAATGAACAAAGATGAAGAGACTATCACTGCTGTTTTGGTTTTGGTTATCAGGAATTGAACTCAGGACCTTGTGCTGGTGAGGCAGGCACAAACCACTGAGCTAAATCCCCAGCAATCAAGAGACTATCAAAAGCAATAAGCTATATATGAATAAAAACCAAACAGGCTGTTAAAACAGAAAAAAAAATCATTGAAATTTACAGCTCAATATATGGGCTAAGCAGGAAGTTGGACTCAAATAAAGATAGTGAGGGAACTGAAAGACACAGTGAAGAGATTTCCCAGAATACAATATAGAGATGGGGAGGAGAAAACAAAAGCAAGCTCAAGAGACAAAAAAGACAGGCAGAAATCCTAGAAAATGTAGCTAGAAAGGACAGAAAAAGGCCAATATTTGAGAATACAACAGCTGAGAACTACACAGAATTTTTTTCCTTGTCGCTATTCCCCCAACAATACAGTACATATACACTGTAGCAGATATCATAAAGTAATCTAGAGGATCAACAGTACCACACGGAATGCATGTAAGTTGTCTGTAAATAAATAGGTGTCATTTTACAGAAGGGAGACTTGAACACCCATAGATTTTGGTATCTTCAGGGAGACATGTAACTAATCACCTATGAACACCGAAAGATCTAGTAAAAGAAAAAGAAGAGATGCCTCACAGCAGATGTTATTTACAACCTTTCCAGAAGGACCATCAAAAACAATATAAGAATGAGTTCTAGAATGTATGATAGATACTGTAAAATAGAAAATATTCAAAGGAAAATATTCAAACGGAAATAGGGGTAGGAGTAAGCAATGAGGGGAAAGAAAAAATTGTGATAGTAAAAAAGGAAGCAAAACTTATGTATACAGGGGGTGGGGTTGTAGGGTGGGTAAGGGAATGGGTAAAAATGAGAATCAAGTCATGTCATATACTGGTACAAATTGGCAATATTGAGTGTGATCATGAGGTGTACATAAAATGTACCTATTTCACAATTAAAAAAAAACAAACAGTATGGGCCAGGGATTTAGCTCAGTGGTTCCAGCGCCTGTCTTGCAAGCTCAAGGGCTGGGGTTTGATCGGTAACCACATACAACAATGTCGGGCATGGAGACTCACACCCACCAATCAGTACCACACACCACAGTGCCGGGCATGGTGGTTCATGCCTGTAATCCCAGCACTTGGAAGGCAGAGGCAGGAGGATTGCTATGAGTTCAAGGCTGAACTCAGGGTTAGCCTGAACGACAAAGAAAAAAAAAAATGAGGAAGGAAAACTTAAGCTAACCTCTAATGTGAACATAGGTCAAAACTTGTAAACCAAACATCAGCCTGCCCCAAATCTAAAATGTAACACAACACCTCAGTATTCAAGAAGAACCATTAAAATGCCTTGATGAACGTGGACTAAAAACATAAAAAGATCAAAACCATCTACATTATTTTTACAAATCTTAGCCAACTAAGAATACAAACTTATTTAATATGATGGAGTAACTTTGAAATTTGCAGAAAGTTGATGTTATTAGCACATTTTATACATGTTTTATACACACTCAACATTGAGGGTTTCTATCAGTACATAACACATCTTGATTTTCATTTTTTCCCATTTCCCTGCCCTCCCTACAACTCCCTGCCCCCATACAGTATTTACAAAGCTGTGTCCTATTTATTTCACTTATGAGTATATTCTAAGAGTACATTCAATTGAGTATAAATGACTCAAATTTATCATTCTTTTTTTTTTAGTTTTTTTTTTTTTTTAAGACAGAGTTTTGCTTTGTAGTTCAGGCTGGCTCTGAACTCACTATGTAGCCCAGGCTAGCCTCGAACTCTCAGGAATCCTCCTGCCTCTGACTTCCAAGTGCTGGGATTACAGGCAGAAGCCACCAAGCCAGCATTGTGGTATGTGGTACCAGGGATTAAACCTCGAACCCTGCAATTGCCAGGCAGATGCCAGAACCACTGGGCTAAATCCCTGGCCACTTACCTTTGTTTGATAAGGTTGGCTAAGGGTTTGTCAATTTTGTTTATCCTTTCAAAGAAACAACTCTGCAATTTGTTGATTTTTTGTATTGTTCTCTTAGTCCCCATTGCATTAATTTTTGCTATGATCCTCATAATTTCCTCCCTAGTATGAGCTTTGGGTTTGTTTTGCTCCTCTTCTTTTTTGAGACAGGATCTCACTTTGTGGTTCAGGCTGGCCCTGAGCTCAGCCTCCAACTCACATCACAGCAATCCTCCTGCCTCTGCCTCCCAAGTGCTGGGATTACAGGCAAGAGCCACCACGCCTGGCACTGTGGTATGAGGTGCTGATTGCTGCTGGGCGTGAATCTCCACGCTCCAAGCCCTTGCTCTTGTAAAACAGGCGCCAGAACCACTGAGCTAAATTCCTGGCCCTTTCTCCTCTTTTTCTTCTAACTTGAGGTTCAGCATTAGGTTGTTTATTTGAGCTCACTCTGTTTTCTATCATGGGCTTTCACTGCTATGAATTTCCTTCATAGAACTGCTTTCACTGTGTCCCACAAAGTCCTATCTGTTGTATTTCGATTATTGTTTAATTGTAAAAACTATTTAATTTCTTCCTTAATTTCTTTTGTGACCCATTGGTTGTTCAACAGAGTGTTATTCAATTTCCAAGTGTTTGTGAAGATTGTGAAATTTCTTTTGCTATTGCACTCCAGTTTCAGGGCACTATGATCTGACAGTATGCAAGGAATAGGTTCAATTCCTTTATATTTACTTAAGCATGCTCTATGAACTAGCACATGGTCTATTTTGGAGAATGACCTGTGAACAGCCGAAAAGAAAGTATATTCTTACTTTTTGGAGTGAAATACTCTGTAGATCTCTATTAAGTCCATTTGTTCAAAAGTTTGATTCAGTTCAAGTATTTCATTATTGATTTTTTTTGTCCATCCTATCTTGTCTACTTGTGACAGCAGGGTATTGAGGTTCCCTGCTACTACTGTACTCATGCTTATCTGGCTTTTTATGTTCATTAATACTTATTTATAGGGCCGGGGAGTTAGCTCAGTGGTTCTGGCGCCTGTCTTGCAAGCACAAGGACTGGGGTTCGATTCCCCAGTAACCACATACAATACTAGGCATGGAGACTCACGCCCAGCAGCAACCAGTACCACATACCACATGCCGGGCGTGGTGGCTCATGCCTGTAATCCCAGCACTTGGGAGGCAGAGGCAGGAGGATTGCTGTGATGTGAGTTTGAGGCTGAGCTCAGGGCCAGCCTGAACCACAAAGTGAGACCCTATCTCAAAAAAAATCTAAAAAAAAAAAAACTTATTTATATAGTTGGGTGCACTGAAGTGTGGTGCATAAATAATTATGAATGTCATCTCCTCCTCTTGAATTGTTCCCTATATGAAGACGTAGTGTCCTTCTTTGTCTCTCTTAATCAGTTTTGGTTTGAAATCTATTTTGTCTGCAAATAAGACAACCACTCCTGCTAGAAAATGTTATTCTTAATGGTGATACATAAATAACAGAAACATGAAGACCATTTTCATCAGCTCTATTACCAATATGATGGAGCCACTGCAGAATACAAAGAACACAGAAGAGCTGGCCAGCTGGTTCCCAGCCAATCTACCTATCTGCCAAGAACACCAAAATACCTAAAAACAAAATGTAGGAACTAAAGAACTCACACATATTTACTTAATCCAGCTGTGGGCAAAGACTGTGGAGAAATATTAGAAATAACACTGAGGGTAAAAGACAAATCACAGGTGAGCATGTACTATATAAGAATATTTATACTACACGAAGAACCCAAAAATCAATTATTTAGAGACACACATGAGAATTTCCTGTTTTAAAAAGATGGTGACCTAAGGGGAGACCTAAGCATCTTCCAGTCCTCAAAATGGAGGGGTACCAGGAGCACAGGCTTACCTCATACTCCCTAACTTGTGTACATGCTTCAGACGCTTTAGCAAATCCATCCCATGCCACAAAAATGTAATAATTAAAGTTTTTGAAGTTCAAATGCATAATGGTCAGAAATTGATATCTAACTGACAGACTTAATTAAAGCTTCTGCTTTTAAACCAATTCTTCTGCCCAAGTATATTTCGTGGAATGAAGCCACAGGAAACACAATAGCCACCACAAGATAAGCCATGAACCACGGTCAGTCACTCAGGGGAAGGAACATAGCCTCAGAGAGGGGGAACCATGGTCAGCGGGGAAGGGCCATGAGCCAAATCTCAGGCTGGACATTCCATGGCTTCCTCTACTCCATGAGCCAGGCAGCCCCTCACCATTGCCCCAGACAGCGATCCCTCCCCATCCCACTCCAGCTACCTCTACAGCAAGCACACACTCAGCTTGTCCTTGGTGGTCACAACAGTCTATCTCTCATCACAACCAAAGAACACATAAACTACAAACTACAAATGCTTCCTCAATGACCAAAAATTAACTTTCAGAACTTTCAGTTCTGAGTGTAACTCTCCTGGTATCCAAAAGTGGGCACCCGCCTAATATATTTGGGCAAAAAATACTTTAAGCTTAATAGATCAACAGGCACAGCTATTGCTTTGAAGGGAATGTGTGATCAAGCAACAGATTATATATATATTATATATATAAAATATTATATATATTATATACATATATATCCCACAGATTATATACACATATAATATATATATGAGATTATATATATTATATGCATATATATATATATATATATATCCCACAGATTGGATATATATGTATATATATGTGTGTGTGTGTGTGTATATATGTGTGTATATATATGTGTATATATATGTGTGTATATATATGTGTATATATATATACATATGCACACACACACAAAGATCATAACCTCACCAGTAGTCAGAAGAAAATGCAAAGATATCTTAAAAATGAGGTTTTGCATGTCAAGAGACTATACATATTAAAAAGACAATCACCTGCAGTGTTAAGGTATAGAAGATGTACCTAAGACTTACAAATTCATATAACTTTATGAAGAGACATTGAGCAATATGTATTACTATTTAAAATGCACACTCTCTTCTATCCAACAAACCTCACAGCAAGATACCCAGATAGGAAAAATTAATGAAAGAAGAAAGAAGGTAGAAAAGGGTAGAAATAGGGAGGGAAATAGGGAGAACATGTTAATTTTCAATCATGTTTATTTATCTTTAGGTGAATTTAAACACCTAAAATACCTTATTTAGCACAATTATGAAAGCTAAAATAATTAACCAAAACTTACTTCAAAAAGAAAGAGAATAGAGTCCAGCTCCTCCCTTTGTGATTTATTATTCCCTGGAATATTAAAAAAAAAAGTTATAACATTTAAATTTAACATTAAATTATTTTAAAAGTAATATACACATTATGCTAAAAGATATTTTATGACATTTAAGCCCCATACATATGTCCATTTAATCAGAAACACCTACAGGCAGTATGGCGCACAGCTAGATACAGACAACCAGACCCAGGCAACTGGACACACATGCAGCAGAGCTGTGCAAAAACAGCGTCCACGTTCCCAAGGTAATCTCACTCATCCACTAGTGACTTACATCCTCAGACTATGATAGATCACTAAGCAAAACAAAGACAAGAGTTCTAGTATGGTAATACAAAAAGGCATAGAGCAAATATTATCTACAAAAAAGCAGTCTTTGGCCAACTGCATATCATCAGCATCATTACCAACTACTACACCTCTAGCAGCAATTAATATTTATAGTCTACTAGACATTCTGCTAAGTGTATGGCTTATGTCATCTAATTTAGGAATCAACAAACTTCTCCTATACGGGGGCAGAGAGTAAATATTTTAGGCATGCACACTCCCTTAGAACCACTCAACCATGTCATTATAGTGCAGAAGCAGCTACAGGCAATATAGAGGTGAATAGCTGTGTTCAATGAAACTTTCTTAATAAATATAAAACAGGCAGTGAGCTGTAAGTTGCAGGACCCTGATTCAACTGAATTTCCATTGCTCTATAAAGTAGGTTTCACTGAGAAAACACTGAAGAATGTTTCAGGGTGTCTTCTAGCCCCTCAGGATATGGGAATGAATAAAAGAAACAACAATCCCTGATCTGAGGAAAAATCCATTGTGGCACAATGAGATGTTTTATAAATTAATAAGTAAATAAGACCAAGGGCAAAAGCAGATGGGGAAGCCAAATACACTTGGTGTACAATTCTGCCTAGAGAAGTTGGGGATGTCTTGTTGGTAGGGTAATGACTGAGCAAAGATCTAAAAGAGGTAAAGAAGTAGGCCAGGTGGAAACTGAAGGTCAGAAAGCAAGCCATATGGAGGCTTGAGGGAGGTGTGCTTCGGGCACAGAGACTGAAGGGAACCAAGTCCCAGTTGCTGAGCACACTTTGTGGGACCAGGAAACAAGCAGAAGCCCTTGAACCAAGACTTCAGTGGAAGAGTAGAACATAGGTCCAGCAAAAGAGCTGGAGGGCCAGGGATTTAGCTCAGTGGTTCCAGCGCCTGTCTTGCAAGCGCAAGGACCCGGGTTCAACACCCGATAACCAGCAATCAGCACCACATTCCACAGTGCAGGGCGTGGTGGCTCAAGCCTGTAATCCCAGCACTCGGGAGGCAGAGGCAGGAGGATGGCTGTGATGTGAGTTGGAGGCTGAGCTCAGGGCCAGCCTGAACTACAAAGTGAGATCCTGTCTCAAAAAACCTAAAAAAAACCAGAAGAGCTGGAAGTTTCTCTAAGGACTTTGAGAATGTGAAGTTATTTCGGATGTAGAGCCAAGGAGTAGCAATTTGATTAACATTTTTAAAGAACGGTCCAGTTACTCTTTTGAAAAGACTTTTGCGAGGGGAGGGTACAAGTAAGGAAAAAGAGGAAGGGTCTTCCTGCGGCACTGAGGCAGGCCAGGGGAGCAGCAGGACAGCCCCAGTGCAGTCAGTGTAGATAATGAGAGGAGCCAATGACTCTGAGTGCATCATGAAGACAAAGCCAATTTTCCAACGTCTGAACCTGAATAAGTGGAAGACTGCAGTTATCACAAAATGATTTCATTACCCTTCGCATACACCTTATTCTTTTAGTGGGTATACTTTCTTCCCTGTATTTCAATCAAACAAAGATTACATTAAAAGCAAAAATCTTCAAAAGCTACACTCTGTTTTTATGGTATCATCATCTTCCCTCTCCCATCAAAAAATGTTTCTTTCTCTAGCCCTTGAACTGGGATGTCATGTGACTCACTGGCCCTCGTGACATGAGCAACTGTGCATTTCTCTTCCACCTCTCCCACATCCTGGAAGGGAAGTGGGGCAGAAGATTGACCAATGACATGAGCAGTTATGCTTATGTTGTGAAGCCTCCAGAAAATCTCAAAAGATGGGGCTGAGGTTTTCCAGAGCTGTGAGTAGGGATATATCCAAGTGTCTGACAGGTGACACACTCCAACTCCAAAGGAGGAAGTGCCTGTGCTCTGAACCTTTCCAGATCTCACTCAGCATCTCTTTACCTAGCTGTTCCTTTGCAATCCTTTAAATATGCATTGTAATACATGAATAAACATTTTGTGGTAAATGGGCAAATAATCAGCCTGCTCCAGGTAAACTCCTCATTATAGTCCTTCGATTATAGGCACACATGATAACTCAGAGTTTGTGAGGGGCATCTGACGTGGGAACGGTCTTGTGGCAAAACCCTGAATCTACAGGGTCTGATGGTACCCCCCCAGATATCTGTGTCAGATATGAACTGAGTCAGTGCGCATTCTGCTGGTGTCCACTGAAGAATCTACTGTCAGAATGTGGGCTGTGGTGTGAGAAAGGAGGAAAACACTCTGGTTTATTTTTCCTAACTAAAATAATTATAGATTACATGAAAATGGAAGATAAATGTGGTACTGGTAACTAGCACTTACAGTCCTGAAATCCCAGGACTGCCATTAACCTTTTCACTGCTGATGGGAGGAAGCCAGCCCAGGGAAAGGTTAAGTAACCTGCCACAGAGAAACAGTGCCGTTGGTGGAGTTGCTCGGGCTCCCCTGATTTACTGCCCTGACACCTAAATACCCAGAAGCATCTGCACTGTGACATGGTCAGTTTGCTTTTCAAATATTATATGGACACAACCATGAACAAATATAAATACAATGCATTAATAATACATAGGGAAGGAAAGTAAAAGAGCTCTTTCATCATGGCTGCCTTAACAAAAGCAGGACTGAAGGTTGGGTCAGAGGAGACATATCAGTTCTCCGCTCCTTTAAGACACTCCTGGAACCTCTTTTCCACTCCTTGAACCACCTGTGGGACACACATTGAGTGTCCCATCAGGTAGCTGGTACCACCCATGGGACTGTCCCAGGCCATTTGATGGGACAGTCATGCATGTATCACTGGTGGTCCAGAGCCACCCGGCAGTGAGACATACAAATTAAATTATGGCCCTGTCGTGAATGGATTAGCCGAACTTCAATTTTTTGATAGTATGCATTGATTACTTTTCTCTTTCTTTTTAAGTAACATTCCTATGGAACTTCTGCCTTCTGCAGTTTCCTATTTTCCCATTAGCCATGTGTTATTCATTTAACACCTGTACCAGGGAAAGTTCAACGGAACAAGCCAAGCATTATGCTGCTATCTCAGTTCTGCTAAAGGCCTGTGAGAAAGCAAGCTGAAAAATGTAGTATTTGTAGTTTGTGATAGACATAACCACTAAAGTGACCCAAATGTTTTTTTAAAAAATTGTAGAAATGCTTACCTTTTAATTTTAAACTATTTTCCAGTGTTATAAAATTTTCATAGAAGATGAAATATATCTGAGAATAGTGGGTTTCAAAAAATGGCTTAAGATCACTTGCATCCACATTATCTGAAAAGAAAAAGTTTTCATTTATACAATTATCAGAATTCAAAGACAATCCTTTCAGAAGTGAAAGAAAATATCACCTTGTAAAACATAACTAAGCCAAATTGTACTATGCTGTGTTCTCACTGAGAGCTTTGAACAGAGTCTGGGGCACCACACATACCAGTCAAGCAGGAGGCACAGCACCCATAGCCCAGCCAGGAGGCTGGGGACAAGAGCACTCAGGAGCCCAGAGGCTCACAGAGGAGTCAACTGTGACGTGGGCCTTGCAGAGTGAGGGTCTGTAACCCTGGAAAGCAGCTGTCCTGTGCAGGTCCTCCATGGACCAATCTCTCTACAACTCCCCACGGACAAAAAGGGACACCAGTTCAAGTGACCACACGTGTGACCCCCACCTCCCCAGCCATGTCCATCTGGGCCCACATGATTCTTTCTCTCAGCTTTAGATGACCTCTCCCTGCTACTGCTCAGACACTGGGACCTGCCCTAGGTTTCCAGAGTGGTTCTTGTTGAACGCAGTAGTTCTGCTGAGACTGGTCTCAGCAAGGAGACTGGCTGGCAATGCAGGAAACTTGGGTCAGCACCAACACCACTGAGGGGCGGCAACAGTTACTTCTTCTTAGGCCCAAATTGGCTCAGGCGAACCTCGCGACTCCAGGGATCAGAGTAGCTTCCACTGTCAACACACTTTTGTACATTTTCTCAGCTAACAGTTGGCTGTGCCATTCACTGGGTTCTGACGAAGAGTTAATGCTTTGGAATAATATACTAGTCACAGAAGGAGATCTGAAAATAGCTTCCTTAAAATTCTAAAAGGGATACTAAAAAATATGTGTTGTTATTCAATCTGTAACAAAATAATATAAACTACATTCCTAGTTCTGAAACAGTGAATACATGTTTAAATACCCATTACTATGTTCACATTCTATAATACAGACAATCAAAAGCAGTTTTCTTTTGGTTTCCATAGAAGAGACTTTCATGCAATAATCTCTCTACTTCTGTGAAATAATCCACAGAAGTTATTTATGAAGTCATGAGGCACCAATTTCACATAATATTTACTGTGCCAAAATAAAACTGACCACAGAGCAATAGAAATTCCTGATAACCAAAAAATCTACCTGTGCAAAAAGCAGGTAACAATGAATCTAGCATCAACAACAGCACGAATATCAATTCTTATGCCCTCCACCTTCCTTCCTACACCTCCTTGGGGAGGTGGTTGCTGGTTCCCAGGGTTTTGTACATCTAATTCTAGTATCAAATGCTGTTCTACCCACCACTAATTGTTGTCTCTGCCTAAAACAAACCAAGCCCAGCCAGGTCCTACCCATCTGCTCTAAGGCCTCCCCTCAGTGCCCCCAAGACACTCAAAATCCAGCCACTAAACAAACTACACACTGAGAACACTGAGGAGATGCCCTGCAGATGAGGTACTCTTATAAAGCCAGGAGTCCAGGTGACAGTCACCTTCCTCACAGTCACCCAATACCTTCTCGAGGATGAGACACAGATGGTGCTGAGATGAAAGCACTCGCTGCTGGTGTGGCTGTAGCGTGCTGCACACCCTGGGTCTGGTCCCCTGTGCCTCATGTGCATTCAAAGCAATCTACACAGTGGGGAGCAGGTCAGCACAGAAGCATGCTCCATTTACCTACAAGTTTAAGGCCTCTCCTTCACACCACTCCCGTGCAGCACTAAGCTGACTAGAACACCGATTATTTATGTCCTTCCTCCTGCATGGCACCTCCACAAGAAAATAAACTGTAGGGGAAGAGCAGCCCTGCCTGCTTTCATGCCAGCATTTCCAGTTCAGGAACACAGTTTGGTACCAACAAGACACTCTCCACCTTTGTGCTAAACAAAGCAAGAGAATAAATGTGAGTGTTTCATATTACTACTTCAATCATTTCTTGGTTGTCTGCTTCTTCAAAAACTCTTCAGAAGAATATTTACAAGTTAAGCATAAGTCTTGGGGCAACCAGAGGCAATGGAAGTTGAAACTCTAGAAAAGTGTCAACAGTCTGATCTTAAGCAAAGCTAACCCTAAAAAACATAAAGATGGAAAGGAAAGCTTTGCTCAGGTGGTAGACTAAAACTAAAAACTTCCTGTACAAATACTCTTGGCCTATTCATTCAGCATTTCTTGAGCTCACCGCTGTGCCAACAAGCACAGTGCCAAGTGCTAAGAAATATCAAGCAAAGAAGACCAAAGGCCATCAAGGGTGTGTGAGGGAAGAGACAAGCATCACTAAAGCCATGTGGCTGAGCCCATGCTGGCTCAAGGCAGGGAAGGGACAGCCACATAGGGAGTTGGGAATACAAAGCCACACATCTGGGTCACTTTATCTCACATGGGTCAGAGGTGCTCAAGAGAAAAAATCTCTACAGTCAGGACCTCAGGACCTGCCTGAGGGACATAGCCAGCAGCCTGGGGCTCCTGAGCAAAACCCAGAGCCACACCAAGGCCTCAGAGGCCAATGGGAACAAATCAACACAGGGATGAGGGCAAGATTGAAGCTAAATAAATCATTCCCTTGGGGATGAGAAGGGCAGCCAGAGGAAACAGAGCAGAAGGGAAGTCCCAGTAAGAAGCCAGAGAAGAGAAGGACAGGGAGGCAAGAGGCAGGCAAGTTCCCATAGACATGGGGGGCCGGGAGAGGACATGTCCAGGTTGCCCCTAGCTTCTCAGTATCTGGCAGGGATGCCAGCATGTTGTTCTACTACCACCACAAAACTCAAGCACATTACATTAACCACAGGAAGCAAATAGCCAATGCCTACCAGTAGTGGGAGTCAGTTCCAGTTTTTCCCCTACAGTGCTGAGGATTGAGCCCAAGGCCTTCACACTGAGCTACATCCCCAGCCCTTCCAGTTTTGAATTTGGAGATAATGTTTCATTAAGTCACTCAGATGCCCAGGGTAGGCTTGAAATTCTGATTCTTGGCCTCAACCTCCAGGGAGGTAGGACTGTAGGCAAGCACCACCATGCCCAGCTTCATTCCCAGATGTTTTGTTTTGTTTTGGAGACAGATCTCACTTTGTAGTTCAGGCTGGCCTTGAACTCACTATGTAGCTCAAACTGGCCTCTAACTCACAGCAATCCTTCTGCCTCAGTGTCCTGAATACTGGGATTACAGTATGTAATTTCCCCATTCATTTCCAAATTTTTAAAGAAATGTTTAATTATTCATTCTCTTTCACCATCAACTAACATCCTGTAAACTTTTTATTATTTTCCCAATATATTTAAATTTAATGTTCTCTATACCACATCCAAAACATGCTCTCCCCACCCCTTTTATCCACTAACCCTCTTGCTGACAATTATTTCTCCACATCTACTTGAATAGCAGCAACAAAGATTAAGGGCAAAACCTTTGGAGTATACTGTTTGGGTTCTAGAGCACAAGCTACAAGGCCATGGACAAGTTAGTGAAGCACTCGGGTCCTCCACTTCCTGTGGAAAATGGAGCTAACAATGATTCCTCCATCACAAGGCTGCCGGCATAATAAAATGAGCACATTCAAGGCGGTGCACCACATAAATGTTATTTTTTCTAATTACTTAGCTTCTGGCAAAGGCCACCTCACCAGGTAGGAATAACAGCCTCGTCTACCTCTGAAGCCATAAAATTTGATGACTCAGAAATTTAGACACTTAATGAGACCGTCCTGAATTAAATTGCACTTAATTCCAACACAGCAGTAAACACTACCAACAAAACAGTGGGATTATCATGTTATCTCCCACTATATATAATCCCTTTCAATAGCAATTCTGCTGGAAGCTCCTAACACAGCCTCACAGAAACCTGCTCGGCAGCCCTCAGAAAGCCCATGGAAGATGGGAAGGTCTTCAACACACTCAGGGCCCTGCTGGGATGTTGTCAAGAGGAGGAGGATCTTGTATTCAGCTCCTTCTACCTGGAAGTAGGAGTAGCCCCCAGCACTGTATCTCCCCCACCCCACCCCACAACTAAAAGCCACCCTAGCCCTAACACATACAACCAAAGTGGATGTCACATACTATTTCAAATTTTCTGATGGTCAAAATCACAGGTTGGTGATAGGAAAAGGAACCAGTGAAGAATTAAAGACAGATGGGACAACTTAATAAAATTCATTTAGAAACACTTAATAAGAAAGAGGAAAATAACAGTGCAAAAAATAAGTCACACAGAAAGTGTTGTCAAGAATGAAGGGCCGGGATGGAGCTCAGTGTCACTGAGACTGCCTGGCAAACACAGGGTCCTGAGTTTGATCCCTGGTACCAGAAAAATATTGTCAGTAGAATGAAAATCATTAGCAATGCATCATTACTTAGAGGGTAGCATGACTTTGATATTATGTCCAAACAATTGCCTAGGTCTCTGCCCTTCTCTCTTGCAGTGGTTTATAAAAATGCCATGAATTACTCCTTCTTCTGACCACACCTCTGAATGACGTCCATCCATACTTACTCAGGACTGAGATAACATGCTTTGGCTGAACACAGTACAGTAGCAGCTGCAGACTCCCATTGCTGCTGGCCAGCGAAATGAGAAAATCCAGAAGCAGAGCTACATACATCCCATCCAAGAGTCAGGATCAACCCAGGTGACTGCAGCCAGAAACAGAGCCGTCCCAGCCAGCAGGGATGCAGATCCTTGGTGCAGGAGGGCTCCTGAAACTGCTGCAATCTGAGATGGTCTTATGTTGGTGCTAAAGAAAACACTCAGCCTCTAATAGCTTCAGTGGCCAGGAAGACAGCAAACTGAAGAAGGGGGGTTGCGAGTGAAACATTCCATCACCTCCCTTAAAGAAAGAAAAGCAGGAAAACTGACCCAAATAATGGGGCTGCCCTCTGGTACAAACTTCCTGTCAGAAGTGACCTCTGCCAGCCAGACAGAAAGCAGAGTCACTCCACTGAGGTCCACAGGGCAGAAGGTCTGAGAACCTCCTATGTGGCTGGTTAAGTGCTAATCCACCAGATAAACACCAGGAGCCTACCCTAGGAGGGGAAGGTGAACGACACGATGTAGCCCTGCCAGAGCCAGTAGGTCACTATTTAATCATAAGACAGAAAGAATCCAGGGGCCCTCTGTGCTCAATGGATAATCAATATTTTTATCAGCAGTAATATAGTCAAAGAAAGGTACACATCAAAAAAGTGCCAGGGATGTAAGTTCAGTGGTGTTGTGCCTGCCTGGCAAGTGCAAGGTTCTGAGTTCGATCCCTAGCACAAATGCAAAAAAAGTCCTTTATCTAAACTTTTAAAATGTCTCCTCTAAAGGAGAAAGGAAGGAAGGAACAAGAGGAAAAAAGTGAAAATAGAAGGAAAAAAATGGAAACAAATCTTTGTACATAAGAAGGGGAAGAAGCTTAAGCGGAAGGGGAATAGAAAAAGAAGCCAGACGTATGTATCGTGTACAGATGCAAATTTCCTATGCTGATTGTTATCATTATATATGCCTAAAATGTACCAATAAGTGTCTTGCTATTTTTTAAAAAAGCATCAAGAACAGAAATTGTCTTTTCAATTGAAAATAAAATCTGTAGGTATTTAAATTTTTTTAAATGTCTCCTCTACTATATGCAAACACAAAAATCTTTGCGTAGATGGAAATCTTACCTCACAGGGCAGAATGCCTATCAGATGGAAGGCAGGCCAAGCCATCAGGGAGGTCAAGGCTGGGGGTGCTCAGTACCAAGGGAGGACAGTGGGCTGGAGTAGCCCTGAAGGAGGCAGAGTCCATCAGGCCCCTGAGCTGAGTCCTGCTCATTCCTCCCATCCTGCCTCAGAGAACAGGTGAGGATACCTTGCCTGGCTCTGTATCTCTAGTCTTAGCCCTCCTCCTGCTTGTGTACTTCAGTTTCTCCCACCACTGTGGACAGACAGTGCACGAATGCCACATACCCAAGGCATCAACATTGAATAAACATACACTGAATAAATTCAACAATCAGCAAAATATAGATAAGTGGAGAACTGACAACTATCCCTTCCTGTAAATGAGAAAAAAGCATTTCTGAGAGTCATAGTAAACAGCAAATTTTGTTTTTTATTTTCATCTTGGAAGCAAAAAAGTTCTCCAAATCTAAGCAGCCAGGACTACTATGTTATATACATGATAATTTAGTAAAATAAGGTGCTTGCCAGGTATTTAACTCAGTGGTTCTGGCATTTGCTTCACAAGTGCAAGGTCCAGAGTTTGGTCCAGGTACCATATACCAAATCCTAGGCATGGTGGCTCATGTCTATATTCCCAGCACTCAAGAGGCAGAGGCAGGATTGCTGTGAGTTCACGGCCACCCTGGCCTACATAGTAGTTCAGAGTCAACCTGAACTACAAAGCGAGACCTGTCTCAAAAAACAAAAACAAAAACAAAAACAAAAAACAAAAAACAACAGGGTAACTAGCAATGATGATCCATTCTATATTAGTTCATAATAAATAGGAATATTTTATAACAACAGCACAAATGCTCATTCCTTAAACTACCAAGAGTAATTACCTAATATTTATAAACCATCTATTAGGTAAGTCTGTGTTACATTAGAAAGCATCTTTTACTCAGCAATAAAACTTTCTAAATTGTTGATATTTTTTAAATGAATTTGTTAGTTTATCTTTTACTATTTAACAAGTTATTGTCTACAAAACAGCAGTAAGTGACCATCATATTTATTAACATATCATATATATTTTTACCTACTATAAATCTAAACCTTATATTAAATTCAATGGTTAAATTCAATGTTAACCTTATGGGGAAATTTGATTTGATTCTTGGCCAACTTGCTTTGCAGCCAGAATCAGGGAAAAATTAAATCCATGAAGTAAAGGATATATATCATGTTCTGAGGGCCATGGTTCCCTTCTACCTGTCTACTAAAATGAGAGAAACTGGCGGAGATAGAAAAAAAAAAAAAAAGAGACACCACTGGTACAAATTCTCATTGTTGAGCGCAATCATGATGTGTAAATATAATGTACCAATAAAAATCTTCATTAAAAAAAAGAGATATCAATTACAATGAACATAAGATATTCCAAAAAGGAAAAGCTGCATACATCACATGGTGGTGAGAAGCTCACTTTCCTGCAGACTCACCCTCTAGCTCAGGACAGAGGTTCTCAAATGTGGCCTCCAGGCTCTGGCCTCTCCTCCAAGTTCTCTCCCATAAAATAGAGGCTGAGAGCAAATTCTCTTTTGAGTTTCACACCTTAAATCCCAATTAGAGCAAAACCCCATCTCCAATCTCATCCGTCTCCATCGCACCCCTTCTTTACATGTTTTTTTACATTCAAAGGTTATTGATAAAATTTGTAAGGCTCAGGCTAGCTTTGAGAACTAGATCAAAGCCCATTCCACCAGTATACTTTTCTAATGCTATGATATTTCATATTTCAGAGCAATTCTCTAAATTGATACTATGTTTTCAATCTGCATCCACTTTGGGGCATACATGTCATTGGGCATATCTGATATAGAATGATGTCAACCTGAAGTTAAAATCTTCAAGATGATTTCAGATTCCCCCTTGGTCCATTTGTCCCTCCCCACCAGGACTGATGAGAAGTCCTCCTGGTGAGACATTCATTCCTTCCTCCTGCCTGGCTGCCATGCACTGCCAAAGAGACCTCTCAGTGAAGAGACTGTAATTAGAAGTGCCGACAGCCCACTCCTTGGGAGCATCAGGAGATGTCTCACCACACTTACACTCAGATTTCTATTTGTCTCCTAGGAAGCCAGGCTCCACTTGACCTTCTCTCTGCCCATTACCACTATCACTCTAGCTTCCTAACCCAAGACTTCTACCCACTGTATTCAATCAACAAAGCTCATAGATCTCCTTGCATTCATCACATGTCTAAGCATTTCCTTTGTTTGGTTCTGCCTGAAACCTCTCAAAAGAACACTGCTTCCCTTACAGTTGGCCAGGGAAGGCTCTGTTTCCCCCTCCATGTACATCACACTAGGCCTAGATGAGGTATGCAGCCTCCCTGTTCCCCAGAGAAAATTTTCAAACTACTTTCATCCTTTGCCTCTGACACAGAAATACTCCTTTGGTGCTCGCAACATCAATCTGTACCTACTTGAAGGGCACAGAGTCCAGTCACTCTCTGGAGACCCCAAGGCCTGCTGAGTGTGTTTTTCTTCACCACTAGAGATGTCTTCACTCTTGGTGGTTTCAACATTTACATGGGTGACACCGACTTCCTCGTCTCTAATGAGGCAGTCTGGCAGCCCACCTCTGCCACCCACACTTGTGGCCAATCCTGGACCTGGCCATTACTTAAAATCACCATGCCTCCAAAGCCTCAGCCGCAAATGATTCATGCTCATCTTTCCTGCCCACTCCTTCTGGAATCCTAACCCCATCTCTCCAGATCCAATGTCCTACCTTCTTGTCACTGTCTAGGATGCTTCTCATGTGTTTGCTGCCCTTCTTCCCCACTTTGGTTTCTACTGCTCAAGTGATTAATCAGCCCTTTACTGTCTTTCACCTTCTGCCTCTCTCTCCCTCCATATCCAGTCTAAGACAAGCGCAACAGCACATGCCTATAATACGAGCACTGAAGGAAGCAGAGACAGGATCACAAGTTTCAATATCAGGTGGGCAACTTAGTGAAACCCTGCCTCAAAATAAAAAATAGAAAGGGCTGGGGATTCAGCTCAGTGATTGGATCCCCAAGACTGCAAAAAAAAAGAGAGAAGAAAAGAGAAAACTGCCCAGTCTCAGTCTACATCCTGACTCTACTGTAGGTAGTATTTATATAAGCCCAGGTTGTATGCTAAATACAAATTTTAAAAAAAATTTTACATTAAATAATGCATGTGAAAGAATACACAGTACAGATGTGACTTATAATGTGTGATAATAAACCCTTAAATTCTCACACCACCCATCAAAAGCATGCTGTCCGAGCAAGCTTCCACTGCCACTGCTCGGCAAGGCTGCACATTGTTAACACATGGCCAGTTTTCAGTCTTGCCCAAGGCCAATGACTGACAACCATGTGTCCTGTCGCCTGAGGGTTACTAGCTGCCCATGAGCAGGAAATGGAGGCTAGAATCCTGGCTCCGCACTTGCACAGGTGTGCTGGGGCCCAAAATCCATATTCCTATTCACAGAAAATGATGCAAACTCATCTCTTAGCTTTATCCATAGCTTTATTTCTTACACATATACAATCATGTTGTACACTCCAATCATACTATTTAATATTCCTCCCTAAAATAGATGCTTTTAGTTTTTAGTTTTCTGAGACAGGGTCTCTCTTTGTATCTCAGGTTGGTCCTGAACTCACTATGTAGCTCAGGCTAGCCTCAAACTCAGGGCTATCCTCCTGCCTCTGCCCCCTGAGTGCTAGGATCACAGGCATGAGCCATCACGCTGTGCCAATAGATGTATTTTTAAATGTATCATAATTAACAACCCATTTCCATAGGGATTCTCAATAGTACTTCAAGCTCAAAAGTGAGAGCAACCTGGAGCTGACCTTGTGGGCTCCCCTCCCACTCCCACATCCCACCCATCCCCAAGAACTGACCCTCATTCTTCCTCACAGAGCCCCTATTAGGTCAGGGAAGAGCTGAGCCCCATCAGTGGACGCACACCCTACTGTGGGCTGGAGTGGACCAGTATGAACAGGAGGAAGTCTGCTGCACAAAACTTGGCTTTCCAGGGGACACAAGAAGCATCCCCTTTCGCCAGCCTCTGGATAGTATTTTATCTTGGTGGCCAAGAGGGCTGTGTCACCCTAAAGGAAAACCTGTCACACTGAGGACAGCACAACAGAGAGACAAAAAGAAGCTAATGATCAATGTTCTTTGACTCAAAAAGAAAAAGAAAAAAGCTAATTCTGGGGCTGTCTTTCTTTGGAGGCTTCTTTTTTACAGAAGAAAAAAATATCTCTACTGTTTATGTTTTAGTTTTTTATCACTGACAACCAAAAACATCCTTTTAGATAGACAGCTGAAATAAATTTGACACAGGAATAGGAAACAAATACTAGTGTTGACTGAAACAGGTATGGGAATTATATTCATCCACTTTATTTCCTAAGGTAGACTGTTTTCATTTCTCTATGCCTATAAGGTAAACCAGAATAGGAAGTAAAATTCTTAGAAGTAAAAAGATGATAACATTTTGTTGTCCAGGACTGACAGTCTGAGTTTAAAAATATATCTGTACAAAGTTACATTTCAAAAGCCTACTCTATTTCATTTTAAATATATTTGACACATTATTTAAATATATATTAAAAACATCTAACAGATATAAGTATAAAACACCCCATATATGCTGAAATATTTAAATCAAATGTATTTATATATTTTAATATATTTATTCCTTTTATAAGAATCAAGTTCCATCAGCCATTTTTAAGTCTATGTATTTGGGATTTTCCTATTCTTGATCTGAACTGATAGGAGCTTGTATTATAGTTTGAATCATTCACTCTGGAAAACACTGGAGACAGAAATAAATGGCTAAGGCTGGATCTAAATAGTTACCTCTACCCCTCCATTTTCAGCTAAGTAGCAATGGTGAAGAGGACAGAGATAGCCATCAACAAATGTGTCAAATAATGACCATTTATAATAACAACTTATAAAACAGCTTTGCATACAGGGATTTAATGAACCCTCCAGCAACTATAGGAGATAAGTAGGGTCCTCACTGCCAGGAAGAAGGCATGGTGGAATGACCTTTCTCCTGCACAGGTTAGAAGGGTGGCTTTTCTGTGAAACTAGCTATACAGAGGCTGAAGTGGCCTTCCTCACAGGCCATCTCTCCCTCCAGAAAATCACCAGGCTGTCCCCTGTGCTGTCAGCAGCCTCAAACACAGTCACCTCTGCTGGACCCCTTACACAAGAAACTAGAGTCTCTTGATGTGGCTGCTGGGAGCCACCCCATGTACACAATCTGCTGACAGCACGAGGGACTGAAACTCATTATCTGAAGAATGGGTAACTCCAGGAGAACATGATCCAGCCACCTAAGTATTATGTAAGTCTTCCCTTATCCATGCAGAAAAATGTCTACTGCTAGTTAAGTCGAAACTAGTGTCAGACCATGTATGATGCCTATTTATGTAAAATCCATTGTATGTGTGAGATAAACACTGTGTGTGTGTGTGTGTGTGTGTGTGTGTGTGTGTGTGTGTGTATGTCTGTGAGAGGGAGAAAGAGACAGAGAGAACACATGTAGGCCTACATAAACTCAGAATGCCTACTCATCAGAATGTTAATAATGATTATCAGGGAAAGCTAAATCTGAAAAGATTTTGTATTTTCAGGGGTTTTGCATATTTATATTATTCAAATTTTATAAGTATGTAAATTTTATAACCAGAAAAAGATAAACCTATGTTTTTTGAGAGGAAAATGTTTCCAGGGCTTCGGAAAAAAATTTTTTTTTTCCCATTCGGCATAAATACCATAAAAAAGAAAATGACAATTCAGCAATCAAAACACCAAGCCATACTTTTCACCAAACTTCTCTTACTGCAATTTAGAAGAAAACTCAAGACCCAAATAATACATAAAAGTAGTATCTTAACCACTTCTAAAATGCTTTAAAAAACAAATAATTAAAATTTCCTCTGTCTAACCTCTATAAACTATACTTCTGTAACAGGACATCCATTGTAATGAATGATCTAGTCATTTAGAGATGTACTGTCTTTAGGAAAGTCTCTGTATTGTTCATTGAAAACTATAGAAATGGAACAGAATTGGCAAGAAGAAATTGTATCCGTCCCGCCATTCAAGAGCTAGCACTGAGCAGGGGTGAGCAAATGTGTGACATCTTGAAACATAAAAGGTAATAAAATTTCCAATCATGGTAAGGTTCGTCTATAATCCCTGGTGGCCTCAGTCCACATGAGTCAACTTCTCCTTCTGCTTAAACCTGGCACTGACTACCAAGTGATATTTCAGCCTTAGCTGCACACTGTATTTCTTATTAATTTTTAAATTTTGTTAGTACATGTTTGCAATACATGATTATATTTATGAAAGGAAATCGGTACATGTGCATGACACATCTCAATTCTTTTTATTTCCTGTTCCCCATCTCTTGGCTCCTTTCCCACTTGTAGAACATCCAACTCCCTGTTTCCTATCATTTACCTTTTATTTTGCTCTTTAAATTATTTATACTTTGGGCTTCTCATAGAAACCATTTGAGTTATCTGTAAGAAAATGGATGCACCTGGAAGCCATAATGATAAATGAAATAAATCAAACACACAAGCTTAATAGCACACTTTAAAAGCAGTAAAAAGATGCTCAATACTCAGAAATTATTTCTCTGGAAGAATATCATAAATCCTCCTCCCTTGTCTGACTTCCTAATTCCTAATACCAATTCAACTGAATTACCACAGGAGCCTATCTAACCAAGACATGGTTAGTAACACTGGTTCATGAAATTTCATGTCTTTTCAATTAACACTGAGCCAAAGATCAAGATTCCCCAGGTCTTTTCCTTAAGAAACACATAGCATATAGAATACAGCATGCAGCATAGTAAAATCCTAATCTAGATGGGTACCTAGACTGTACCAATCTGTAGCACTCACTGCCTCTTGTAGCCTTTTATATAGATATGTTGTCATTGTGATCCATCCACATGATCCTGTATTCACTCTCTGTTAGCCATTGGCAGGTTTCCAATACTTGTCAACATTAGGGGTAATTTCTAAGGTTTCTGCCCTTCGTCACTACAGTGTGAGGTAATGGCAGGTCCATCTCCACACTGTTACAAGCACACACTCCACTGTGAGGGTGCTGACTGATGGCTTTCATACTCCAGCTTTCCTGTTTCATGTGCTACAAAGTGCTCCTGTCCTATTTTATCATCACTGCTGCCTGACCAGGAAAAGTCACTTAAAAAACAATGGACACAGTCTAACCCAGACAAATCTAGAGTGGTCCATCCTTTCTGTTCAAAGGGCAGCCTTTTATTTTCCTTGAATCAGATAAATAATCCTGAAATATAACTTCCACAGTCTGAAATAGAATTTATAAAATGTCACCTAAGAAGTTCTCAGTGACCTAGGATTATCAGCACAAAAGCCAATGAACTTCACATTGTGGTATAAACAGGCACAGGGAAAGATATTGCCAACGCTATTCTGTGCAGACCATATCTGAATGCCTTGTCAGCACTTGGGTCTCAGAAATACAGGGGCTAGAGTGAGAATTCTCCCTAGGAAGAAGACAAGTGACCAAGATGTCCAATGGAAGTACCCCACCACATCACCCAGTGATTAGTGTAAAAACAGATACAAGGTCTAAATGGAACCAATCAGAGAGATTCTCAGGTACAGGTATGTCCCTAAGAGTGGGGCTACAATCTTCCCAAGACACACTAGTTGCCCAGTGGTGCCAAGCTGGCAAAGAAGGAAAGGATCTTTACAAAGCTGTCAGTGTTGTCCTAAGAATGAAACAAAGCCACAGAACACAAAAACAAATCAACCTTGAGCAACCCTGAAGATGACATTTTCTACCTAGTGGAAAGTAAGAAAAAAAAAGTGGCTGGGGAACGAGTGAGTGCCTGGACACCACTTATAACCCTTTGGACAGTGACATCTAATGCGAAAAATGCCCGAATGTTTAGCTAACTGCATCAGCAAATCCCATGTTATGGTTTAGATCTAGAATGTCTCCCAAGTCTCGTGTATTCAAAGGTGAGGCTTTTGGAAGGTGATTGGGTCATGGGAGTGCTAGACTCATCAATGAATTGGTTGGAAGAGGCAGGTCACTGGAATCATACTTCTGGAGATTATATGCCTCTCCCACGATTGTCCTTTCTCTCCTGCTTTCTGGCTGTCATGAAGTAAGTAGCTTTCCTCCACCATGTCATGTCTCTGCCTTGGATCCAGCCAGCTATGGACCTAATACCCAAACCATGAGCCAAATTATACCTCTTCTTCTCTGAGTTGTGGATGTCAGGTCCTGTGTTCCAACAAGTGGAAAGTGACCCTCTTTTAAGTTAGATAGAGCTGGATTTCTAGTACTTGTAACCAAGAGTACTGACAAGTACAGATATACTAAACATAGACTTCCCTCCTGGGAAGCAGAGTAAAAAAGAAAAGAAAAAAGACCCAGTGTGCTTCACTCTGTTTTTATAAATTTACACTTTTACGATAATATCTCTCTCATATTATTTCCATGAAAGAATATCTGGTGTATCTGGTGCCATTGTGCCTTTCACCTATCCCTGGCCATGGTTTACTAACACTGGCTTCTTTTCCCCTCTGTCCAGAGACATGGTCCTTTCTTACACCTACTCCTCATTGGAAACCCAAGGGATTGGTCTGATAATCAACACATATGTACAACGTAGAAGGTTAAAGAGCTCTTTCAGAAGACCCTATCACCTTTAATTCATAGTCCTTTATTGATAATGATAAAAGTAATCTTGGGGGGCCGGGGAGTTAGCTCAGTGGTTCTGGCGCCTGTCTCGCAAGCGCAAGGACCCGGGTTCAATTCCCCGGTAACCACATAACAATACTGGGTGTGGAGACCCACACCTAGCAGCAACCAGCACCACATACCACAGTGCAGGGCGTGGTGGCTCACGCCTGTAATCCCAGCACTCGGGAGGCAGAGGCAGGAGGATTGTGATGTGAGTTTGAGGCTGAGCTCAGGGCCAGCCCGAACCACAAATGAGACCCTGTCTCCAAAAACCTAAAAAAAAAAAAAAAAAAGTAATCTTGGGGCAGAAAGGTTCTTGGAACTTCCCAAAAGGCCACATGAGTAGCCAACTACTTATATTTAGCTATTCTAAAGTCATGTTTCTGCTTGTTTTTAACTATTACTTATTTCAGACTTAGATCATAAATTCTTACTACATACGCTGTCTGGCACATAATTGGTCTTGGATATATAACTACCAAATGAAAAAGGAAATTTTAGAGCCAACAGCCTTGGGTTCAAATCCTGACTGACAGTAGTTATATAACCCTGTACTAGATTCTTGTTCTCTCTTGATCTCATCTGCAAAATGGGGATAATGATACTTCTTCCTCATTTGAGATCACTAATTAACATATACTAACACTTGAGGTAATGCTTAGAACGAAAGTAGTGCTGAATAAATGTTAAGTGTCATTATTCCAAATAAAGAAGCACACTACCAAGATGGCTGCAGTAGCTGTCCCTGTTTTCTCTGTACTTGTCATTTGGTAAGGAAGGGCAGCAAATAAAATACAAGGATGAGGTCATTTTATAAATGTCAAATATGAGGTACAGAGTACTGCTGGAATTGTGAGAAAAGTAAGCTTCAGGACAAGAGGACAAAGAAAGTTGTTGGAAGCTGTAATGTGCTTTCTCTGTGTCCCAGAATTTAATATTGAAGGATGGATCATGCCTTTTGGGAAAAGGAAAAGTATCTTAGTTTGGCTTCTCTGATAAGACCTGTAAGTCACATGGGGCAAATACCTGAGAGAGACAAAGGAAGAAGGGCAGAAGAAGACAGGGAGAGGCTTCAGGCTGCGGTGCGGAGCTGAGCTCTGGAAGGGAGGAGGAAGAGGGTTGAGCAGGAGGCTCCAAGTTCAACATGATTCTGAGAAGGTCAAGACAGAGTCCTCTAGCCAACTGGCCCTTCCCAGGTAATGTCAAGACTAAAGGCCAAGCACCACATAATGAAATGTTAACAGACTTTTCTCCTTTGGAAACAGTGGCTTCTCCAGACTTCTTAGGCCTACAGCACTCGCAGCCTTTCTCGCCTAGAGGAGTGCACAGATATGCAGTTGCCAGCACTAACAGGGCAAAATGCAGCTTCCTTCCCACAGGGAAGGGAGGAGAGATCTAGGGACAGGAAGGGACAAGCCAGTCTGCACATATCCACTGTCTCACTGTATTCCTTCCCCTACTGTTCTCTGCTAGAACCGCCCTTGACATACCTGTACATTCGTAGATTAGGATTTGAGAAAATAGGCCTCTCCATCTCCTCAGAGCTAGTTTTGAATAAATCATTTTTTAATCAAACAAAAAACAAAAACAAGTGCTCCTCCGGAAGTATCTGCATTTCACAAAATTAAACAGCATTAATATTCCTCCTGTGCTCAACAATGGGCTTGAAGCTCGGATTTGGCTGGGGGTGGGGATGGGTCTGCAGGGTGGTGGCCAAGCTGTAAGCTGTCACGGCATCACGTCCCATCAGCAGAAGCTGGAGCGGAGCGTTCTCATGGCTCCTCACTGGGGTATAAGGAACACACCAGTGCTTTGTGTGTCCTGGGAAGCAGAAATGAGGTTCAACGGGAAACAGCTGGCACTTAAAACCAAACATAAGACACCACAGTGGGCTCCTTAACTTCATCAAAAAAGATTTGAAAAACTAGACCACAACTGCAATAGCAAAATCAAAGTACATTTTTACTATGAGCTTACATCTGCTTATAGTATCCAATATTTTCCAGATTTGGTTTCAATTTGTAAAACAAAATACACAAAAAATATAAAACATCTCTTTTCTATAGCCCAAAGCCAAAATCTGAATTGACAATTCAAAAATAACTCAGAAACAAAACTATTAAGAACCCGTAAGGTAAATCCTCTAAAAGATAAAATTTTCACAAATTCTTTTAACTTTCAAATTCTCAATTTCTGTGAATTCTGGATCCCTTTGCCTGAAAAAGAGATCTGAACTGACAGATTGGAGAGGCTATAACCAGGCAAAAAATAACTTGCATTGCACACTAGCTAAAATACATGCCCAGATATTTAATTCCTTTTATGATTACTATAAACTGTTTCTGGTGGCATGTGACTTCTTGAGAATATAAGAAGATATTCTATGCAACATAAATTCTCCATGAACAAATCTATCACCCTAAGGAGTTGTTTTGTGTGGGGTTAAGTTACATGAAGGATGCAGTAGAGAAGATAAAAATGACAGTGCAACACCAGCATCACATCAGCAGGGAGAAGCTGGAAGTACAGCAAATTCCAGCACACCCCTAGTGCAGCTGGTCACTGAGGGGACAAGCAGGTGACCTCACAGACCTTCCTGCTTTCAGCTAAACACATTTAGGAGAAAAGAACAGAAAGTAAGTCTCACAGGTGACAGAGTTGCCTTTCCCTCAAGGGGTACATGGCTCAGAGGGAGCCAGACAGGCCACTCTACCCATCCACCCGATGAGCAACTAGCTCTGCAACTGACTTTGCCACTGCCCTACACCCTGGATCCCACCACCATCACAACTCTCTGCACCATCATCCTCCATTTCTCCACTGTCTTTTCTATTTTGTTCTTTTTGTTACTCTTTCTCCTATATGTAAATAAGCACACATTTTCTCAGTTCTTAAGAAAATAACAAAACATATCTACACCTACACACATACATGTGAGCGTGCATGAACACACACACATACACCCCCTTAATCTGGGACCTCCCCCCCCTCCCTGGACCATTTACTGATGCTCTTTTCAGCTGCAAGACTCAGGTACACCAACTCATTAAAGCAAAAGCCGGCTGTTACAGGAAGGTCAGGGTGGAGCTGATACCTCAGACCCTGTGGTCACACAGAGCCTATAAGCTCCCCTAACTCTTTGTCCTGTGCTTCCCTGTAACTATGCAATGCAACCTGAGGCAAGTGCTCTCCAGAGTAGAAAGATGAGCACCAGGATACATCCTCAGAGCTTACCACGCCACAAAATGGGAGAGCACTCTCTTCCAGCATGTTTCAAACCTCAGGACAGGATGGCATCCTAGGCCCTCCACCAAGGGAGGAATTGAGAGGTAGCTCCTCCTCCACCTAAACCTCAGGGGATTCCCGGGTCCACCTACGCACAGGATGACAGCTGCTGAGTGCTTAACTCTAGGGTGCCTCAGAGTTCCCTCAGCTGAGCTCCTGGGTCTGCAGTGCCATCATCCCCCTCCTCCACTTGGCAATACCCACTATTCAATGGATAAGGTCCAGTGGTGACCTTCCTCCAGAGAGAAAGAACCCACCTCCAGGTGGCCTTGTGCTGCTTGTCCTCCATCTCCTCCATCTCCTGGGTCCATCCCATTCTGTCCTGCAGCTAAACACCTTCCAAGGTAAATTTCACTGTTTACACATCTGCTTCTTTTACCAAACCTCAAGTCTTGGACTTGTGCCTTGTTAACCTCTGAATATACAGCAGATATATACACAAACTCAAGAACAAAAACTATTTGCTAACTGAACTTTTTTTTTAAAATTCCAGGACAAGATAGTTGGTTACTACATTTATATATCAATTATAGCATTCTTAATTTCACAGTAATTTTATTTTTCCTTTAAGTACAATTTTAAAGTTTAAATAGAACCAATTCCTACTTTGAAAGTCAAATTCTTTTCTAAATACACAATTCTCTATAGTTTTATCTATGATTAGAGACCAAAGATCAGAACTGTAAACATCTAGCAAAAGTATTTAGGCCTACTCACAAATAAAGTCCTTACAAACAAAATAAAAATCCAAACTATATAAACTTATCATCAAAACATTCTGGACTTACCAATTATCTCCCTTCTCAGAATACAAGGCAGAAGTCCTTTCAGTTATCACAAACAAAACATTTGAACTCAGACGTTGCCCCTACCTTTACCCTTCTGATATTTTAAATCTAGATAACTGCAAGCTGTAGAAGTAGGATTTGTGTATTTGTAAGAATATGTCCAACGTTCACTTTACATTCCAGAGGCTATGAATATAAATAGTAACATCTTTTGAAACCTTAGTTCTATGACAAAATCCCTGTCATAATTTGCTTCAGTATCAAGAAGAGGACAAGGGATGTAGCTCAGCAGCACCACACCTGCCTAGCAAGTACAAGGTCCTGAGTTCGATCCCTGTACTGCGAGAAACAAAAGCAAAGACAAAGCAGAGTCAACTAAGAAAGCTCATACAAAGACCATCCTAGGACTACACAAAGAACTAGAAGTTACAACTCCTCACTTGGTTCTGCCTGTATAATGTTGGTGCAGCCTTAATGTCCATGCAATATCTTACCACCTGCTAGACTCACCATAGGCCTGTGAGAGCCTTTAACCTGCTGGTATGCTCCTGTCAAACATTATTTCCCTATGTCTGCCCAGAAGAATACAGAGAGACCAGGAAGAGAGCTGCAAAGGTCACAGCAACATTTCCAGACATGCAAAACCTGTCAAGGTTTTGTTTATATGTTAACAGTCATTCTGATGGGTAAATATTCTCTTCTGATGTGCAAATACCCATTTATAGATCAGATAACTAGCAGAAGCACAACACTAGCTTTATAAACATGAAGGCAGGTAGTTGGCAGACAAGCAGTTAACCACTATGCCTCAGTTTCCTCTTTAGTAGGTTGAAGGGATGAGCACTACCTTCGTCACAGCTGTGGGAAGAGGCAATGAGATCATAATGATAATAAACAGCCACATCACTGCTTTCTATCCCCTCATTAAGCTCCAAACCCCCACCCCACAATCTCCCTCCCAGGCACGCCCCTTGGGTCTTGCCATTTCTCAAACTCCACAAGTAAACACTAAAGACACCTTTTGCATCATAAGTCCAGTCCCCTCCCAACTCTCAGGCTGTGTCCAACACATTCCCATCATCCCAAACACCCACCAGTGACTATCAAATGATAAATGGGTTTACTATCTGTTGCAAGCCTCACTGCTGGCAGGGCCTCCGCAGCAGCACTTGGGAATGCAATGGATATCACATCCTAAGCAACCTGACTTCAGTGAAAGCTACACTAAGAAGCATCCCAAAATACAGAGGATGCTGCCTAAGATGTGAATAAAGGTATAGAGAAAGAATGAAAAGAAAAGGAGAAACAATGTAACCATCAAGGGAACGATAAGCTGAATTTGGTACAATTATACTACAAATGTTTGTAGTTAAATATGAGAGGAACAAAACAAAACAAAAAATGCTGATACTAAGATAAAGGTAAAGGACAACATTTAAAATTGTAAATGAACTTATCCCCATTTAAAGAAGCAGGTACACAAGAAGAAAAACCAGACCAGTCTCTGTTGCTCTATTGATTTGTAAGGGACACTTTTATTTCTAGATCCAAATTTGCAGGCCAAATTCCAGGCCCTCCATTTAACTTGACTATGACAGCTTTTGACTTCAAATCTCTTCTCTATGACTATCATATACAGCCAGCTCCTCCACTATACAGCCGACCCTTGCTCTCACAGCTGTGTGTAAAGAACCAATAGGCCTGACGCTGGGTGTCTGTAATCCACCTCCTCCCTACTCTCTGGGCAGGGTCTTGGGTGATCCATCATCCGTCCACTCCATTCCTGCTGCGGTCATGCTGTGGAACCTCTCTGCTTCCAGCCCACCCTTCCCATCTCTTCTTCCCGACCCTACGGCAGTTCTCACATCTTGCCTGATGACCTGCTGAAGTCTCCTTGTGAGTTCTTGTTTCAGGATAGGAGCTGAGCTGCTGGCTCAGGCAGATAACCCTCCAGATCCTGACCCCAGCCTGACTCTGCTCTGTTGGTCAGGCTGCCGCCCCTTCCCATCCTTCCCGACCTAAGCAGCACACTGCACACGAGCCCAACACCACCCCCACCACCCCCACAGGATGCAGTAGAGTCATAGCCAGTTCTCTCGTTTTCCTTTGGCCTTTCTTATCTTGCTCCTCAAGTTCCCCGTGTGTAGCCAGCAGCCACATCTGGCTGCTGATCACTGGAAGTGTGACTAATGAGATCCGATATGCACTCTAAGTTGCACTCTAAGTATGCAATATACACTGGATTTCAAGGACTTAATAAGGAGTAAATAATGTAAAGGTATAATTAACACTTTATATTGATTACTGTTTGATATAAAACATAAGACACTGGATGTGAAGCTCAATAAAATACATTATTAAAATGAGTTTTATCTGTCCCTTTCAATTTTGAAATGTGGTAACTAGAAAAATTTTCAATTAAATGTAAGACTCACATGATGTTTATGCTAACAGAGCTCATCATGAGTAAACCTCCTTCAAGATACTCCTGATTTTACATCATTGTAATGATTTTTTGTATGGTGGCGAATGCTTGTAATCCCAGCACTCAGAGGCCAAAGCAAGAGGATCACCAGGAGTTGGAGGCCAGCCTGAGCTACGAACAAAAATAATGATTTTTGTCTCAACGAACAAAAATAATGATTTATTTTTCCCTCTGAAATTCTATCATAGAGTGTGCCACGCAGCATCTACTCAGTAACATAAGAGCCACCACACATTTACCATTATTTTATGATGACTCTTCTTGCAATGTGTGTCATTCTATCACTCAATTTCTAACCTGACACACCAAGAACTCAGCTTCCAATTGGACATGGAGACTTGCTGGACCAACAAGGTAACACACAGAATGTTTGGGCTGTTTGTGTTTTGTTTATTCATTTATATGCCTCATGATAATTTCCATAGTGGGAGGAGACCTGGAAGTCAGCTCTTTGTCTCTCCTACAATTAGCATAATATATATAAGCCACTGGGTACAGGGTTTGGTTCCTTGTAAGGCCTGCCTGCCTCAGTTCTTTCTCTTCAAAATCAAGTTAGTAAGTTTTTGTTATTGTTTTGAGACAGGACTTGCTATGTAGTGCAGGCTGCCTTGAACTCACCATGTATCCCTGGCTGGCCTCAGTCTCCTAGACGCTGAGATCACAGGCAAATAAAGTCAATAATATCAGATCAATGCACCTCATTCAGCCAAGCTATGGTACCTATTAATTAGCATCAAAATCACGATTCTGAGAACGGGGAGTTAGCTCAGTGGTTCCGGCGCCTGTCTTGCAAGCGCAAGGGCCTGGGTTCGATTCCCCGGTAACCACATAACAATACTGGGTGTGGAGACTCACGCCCAGCAGCAACCAGTACCACATACCACAGTGCTGGGCGTGGTGGCTCACACCTGTAATCCCAGCACTCGGGAGGCAGAGGCAGGAGGTGATGTGAGTTTGAGGCTGAGCTCAGGGCCAGCCTGAACCACAAAGCGAGATCCTGTCTCAAAAAAAAAAAAATCACAATTCCGAGAAACTCTCTGCTTTCCAGAACTAATTGTGTGTTTTCAACCAGTTGTCTTAAATACAGACTACTTTTTAAGAAGGGACTAAATCCATAAGCATTATCAAAAATAAGAAAGAAGGGTAAAGAAATTACCTGCCAAAATATTTATGCTATCTCAGAAGTGGAGGAAGAAAAGCTGAAACCAAACTCACAGTAACCCCTCCTTTACATGGCAGACCTTGCTAAAGCAGTTAAAAGTCCAAAACCAAGCCTTAGAGAGTAGCAAAGAGACCAAGGTACACAGCTGCATGTGGCAGATACAGGCTGCAAGCTCAGCCAGCAAAACCACATCTGTATGTAAAAATATCATCTTTACTATCATTTGAACATAAAACATGTAGAAAAAAGAAAAATGTACAAAGTATAACACAGTAGTAATTATTCATTTCCTTTGGTTTCCTTGATTTGAGCTTAATTCCTAATTTTCAGGTAATGCTATGTAGATCAGCCTGGCCTTGAACTCACTATATTCCAGGCTGACCTTTAACTCACCCCAATCTTTCTGCCTCAGTTTCCTAGCATTGAGTGACTGTGAGTTCAAGGCCAGCCTGAACTACATAGCAAGATTCCGTCTCAAGTCTTTAAAAAGATAAGTCTTTAAACCATAGCTGTAAAGTGAAAATTTACATTAAAGAGAACAACTAAAAGGTCTCAAATAAATTTTATGAAAATGTAGTCCCAATAAAGAGCACAGTAATACAAGGGGCCATTCCATGAACAGATTCATGGACAACAACAAAAATACACCTAAGAAAATATCAAAGAACTTCATCACATTACAAAACTCATAATGAGTTCAAGGAAATGATAAAAGAAACTTCCCTAAGGCATACACCTCAGACCAAAACCATAATTACACAGAGTTGAAAAGGATCTACTTTCTCAGAATGATAACAATGAGCCCCATCTCTCTAAGACACTAGCCTGTTTTAGGTCTAATGGATTCTGCCTTTGTAAAACGTAGCCAACTTAATCTGGTAGATTTGGGCAGGACAAAGGTTTTAATCTCTAGCACAGAAAGTTCAAAAGTATCGAATCCTTTAAAAGACTGCTCCAGTCTCCCTTATCAAAAATGTTTCTGCAGTAGGTGTTAATCAGTCACTACTAAGACTCCTGCACAAAGCCACCTGTGTGGATGTGGTCTTCTATACAGGAAGTAGAAAGTTCAGTTCATCCAAACACCACATTTCATTTTCAAAGTCTTGAAAACTAATCCCTATAACAATAACTAATTTACATTTCATTTCAAACTGAACAAGTAGGTGGAATCTTCAGGAATCTTACATGGTCAAAACTTCTCTTGGCAAAGTCAGGTGTTGGATTATTAGTTTTGTTTAGTGTTTTACCCTTCAGGTAGTTTACAGAGTATAAACAGAGATATTCAGTGCATTTTAACCTCATGAACAAGACCTTTATTCCAAATCCTCACATTAAAAAGCTTATCTGTCATATTTTCTCAGATGACACAGATGTTAAAATTAGGGGATTTTGCCCTTTTAAGACTAAAAGATATGTAAAAGAAACTTAAGTCTCTTCTTCCTTGTCCCCAAATACACAAGGACAAGTCTATGTGGAGACAGAGAAAGTTGTCTGCATCCTAAACAAAAGTTAAGACTAAAATGATTTCTTAAAAAAAAAAAAAAATGACAAAAACAAAAAAAACAAGCAGCTACAGATAACAAGCCAGCAGGTGACAGAAATCCATTGAGGAACTTCAAACAGGTAAGCTTTGCCAGGATCGACCTGTCCTAGGCCACCCTTGATCCGCAGAACCCCCTCCCCCAAAACGGGCCACAAGAGGGAAGGCGGCACAAGACCAAGGCTGTCACCCTGGTCATAAAGGAGAAGCAGCTTCCTGAACCTGAGAGCTACCCTCCTCCGTCCCGGGAGCCAAAGAGTCCCCTCCACTCCAAGACACAAAGAAACAGCCAGCTAGACTCCAAAGATGAAACGGGTGGGGAGAGGCAACAGCTACATCGGTGCTGGGTCCCCTAGAACCACTGCATCCGCAGTCTCCTCAAAAATAAAAACGAAACGTGAAGGAGAGGTGAAGGATGACAGCTTCAGCGAAGGGCACCGCGGCCACTCTGGACCCCTCACACAGGGAGGCGGGTGACAGTTCATGGACATGTGGATCGAGACTCGCCGTCCCCGCCCGCCGCGCTCACCCAGCAGCGCCCGCAGGTGTCGCAGCCGCGTCGCCGCGTCCTTCCTGGGGTCCAGCGCCTTCTGCGCCGACTTCCTCACGTCCCCGTGGCTCCGTCGCGAGAACATCCCGCCGCGGGGTCCCCAGCCCCGCCGGCGGGGCTGCAGGCGCCTGCGCCGCGCGAGTCGTCACCGCATCGGGTTGCAGCCGGCGCGTGTCGCGTGGGCCCTCGCCGCCCCCCTCTGGCCGCGCCGCCGCCGCCTCGGCTGTAGCTCGGCGAAGGAGGCGCGCACCGCGCGGGGCGGAGGCAGGAAGGCGGTGCAGACAAGGAACCGACCGCCCCGCCCCGCGGGCGGGGCTGACCTGCCCACCGGGCGCGGCGCACGCGCGTGTCTCGGTCCCGCCTCCCGGAGCACCCAGCCGCCCTCTCAGCCTCACTCGGGGGAGCGCCCGGAGTCCTGAGCCCGCGCTGCGAATAACAAAGATGCGAGCCTCATGCTGACCCTGCACTACAAGTCCCGGGATGCTCCGCGAGATGACTGTCCAATCATACTGGGAGTCTTAGGCACGATTGACGCCTGAAGCACAATGCCTTTTGGAAAATGTAGTTTTCCATTAGGAAAGACGCTGCGACCTTCTGTCACGTTGCCATCCGGAAGGCCAGCAGTACTTTTGCTCTCCAGCCAGTGCATTTCCCTATGTCGGGAACCCCCCAAAGAACATTCAAAGGAAAAACTGCAAGGCTTTTTAAATGCAAACTACTTTTCAGTTTATATTCTGGATTATATTAAGGAGTAAGAGGAAGCCTCTTAGATGACCTTCTAGAAATCAGAGTTCCTATTTCACACGCCAGCGCCAACGAGCCTGCTTCAGTGAGGAGCGCAGCCCAGGCCCTGGGTGCTAGGATGTACCCTCCTTTGGAGAACAGAAGTCGCTTGCCCAAGATCTTACCTCTTGCTTCATAGGGAATGCATGTGTCCTGTGTTGTGTAAGACTGTGTAACGATCCGGTAGCACTAATAAAAACAAAACCTCAGGGACCTGACTCAGGCCGGTACGTTTTCAATGGCCAAGCGCAGGTTCCCTGCAGCAAGACCTGGAGATGGAAGATGGGCAAAAGATTTCTTCCAAGACAACTGTAGGATTATTTACTGGCTCATGAATCTTTCAACCGTCCACATTTCAACCTTTGCAGGAAGTATGTGTAGTTAAAGTGGCTGTTGAGAATCGTCGTTTCTATCCAAATTTGGACAAATTTTCTCTTCTAGCTGAACTATACCTTAAGGACAGAGCCAGGAATTCACAGACGCTTGTAGCCTCTTCAATGAGCATAATATTTTGTTTCCACAGACACACCATGTATCTCATTAAGTACAATGGAATAAAAAAAAATTAAAATAGCCTTCCATATTTTAATTAGTCATGCAAAAAAATCTTCATAATTCTCAGAAGTTCTATTTTTAGAGTTGTCCAAACAGCATTGATAGAACTAGGACACATTCATAAAACAGTATTATTCAACAATAAAAAGGAACACACCACAGTAAACTCAATGTGGATGAAAATCACAGATCCAGAGATGGAATCCTCATGTTCAGGACAATGGCAGAGCTGCCCTCCTAGATACAGATGACCACACACTCTCCAAAAGTGCCACATGGGACAGAAATAATGCTCTCTGTTAAGTGAAAGCAAGAGTCTTTCAGAGCAGTTTAGCCTGTATCTAATTGCAGGTAGCATATCACAGTATTCACTCTCTCATCCCTTTGGAAGAAGATACTTTTCCTTACCTCAAGTGAAAAAAAAAGGAAAAGTACTTCTCCTAGAACACTGATGGTGTACATTTTAGAGTTTTCAACAATTACCACCAGTGTTCTGCAGCACACTTATCATAGGTTCACCACCACTGTACTAAAGCACCCAATTTTTCTATCACGAAGTAAGTAAGCTCTGATTTTCATCAAGAGTTCACTGAGCACTTGCTTTATAAAGGTATGATCCTAAGCCTTTGAGAAAAAAAAAAGTGCAACTCCCAGTGCCAAAGCTGCCAGTCTTCTCCCAGAAGCATGAAGCAGTAGACAAATGAAGAAGTAAAAAGTCCATAGTGAGCAGATGACTCAGTGAAGAACTGACAGCAGGAAATCTACATCATCTCATCGATCACACTTAAAATGAACATGTAAAACTCCAAAGCTTCTCTTAAAAAAGAGAGAAAAATTTTTTTTCCACTCACATGCATACTGCATGCCACTCTTCTCCTTTTCTATTTTTATTTTATTTTTCTCTAAAACAATTTCCACTGAGCTGTTAACTCCAGAGGGCATACACTACTCTGTAATTTCTTTATCCCTGGAGTGTTAGTGTCAAGCATTTTGTAAGCACTAATGCGCCATTGAATCCTACTTTAACCAATAAATAAGGATGATGAAATCAAGAGTTTTAAGCTCCTAATGTGTATTAAAATTACCCTGGAATGCCATTTGAATTTGGAGGAAAAAACCTTACACAAGATTTTCTGTTTTTGTTTTGTTTTTATTTTTGCCCACACAAAGTTTGACAATTCAACCAGGTGGCAAAGCTATAAAAAAATATAAATGGTAAGAATATAAAAAGATATAACTCTTACAATGGAAAACAGGGTAACAATGCATGTTATTTTCCCTTTGGCTGGAAATTCTAAGATTCTACCCTGAAGATATTCAGCATATCCACAAAAACAAAAGCACATGTGGAAGGTTATTTCCAGCAATTTTTGTAATAGTCAGTGTAGTAGTGGGTGGAGTAATTTCCCTTCAGCCTGGATAAATCCATGTCCCAATCAGAGACTGAGACTTCATGGGGACGGGGGGGGGGGGGGGAGTTCTTTGTAGATATAATTAAGAATCTCAAGATAAGACCATCCTTGATTACTGTATTTTGGTGGCTCTTAAATGACAAATGACTTTGGAAGAAACTGAGAGGACAAAACTGAGAAACAAGAGAATACAGTCTATACTGCAGCCACAAGCTATAGGATGTGTTAAGCCACCAGAAACTAGAAGAGACCAGAAAAAATTCCCTGGGAGTCCTCCAGAGAGAAGCCTGTCAACATCTGGGTTCCAGGTGAGAAAATACATTCCTGTTGTGTTAAGCCACACAGTGTGTGAGAATTTGTTGCAGCTGCCCTCAAATATGGTTATGTTAAATTCTGGAGAGAGCCCATATGGCTGTCCAGAAGAACTTGATTGGATCTATTACATCCATGCACTTTTTTTCTTTTCTTTCTTTCTTTTTTTTTTTTTTTTTTTTTTTTTTTTTTTTTTTTTTTTTTGAGAAAGGGTTTCCTTCAGTCTCACCTGGAACTCACTATGTGGCCCAGTTTGGCCTTAAACTCACAGTGATACTTCTGCCTCAACCTCCAGAATACTAAGATTATGGGGTGAGCCACAACACCTGGCCATGCATCGACTTCTAAAGGGTCTGATCAAACCCAAGACACCAACAACAGTGGTCTGTGGACCACTGTACAGCTGTAAAACAAAAGACAGCAAGAGAGAGAGAGAGGAATTTTTCTATATACTTGCTCATCTAAATCTCCCTGATATACTAAAGATAAAAGCAATAGATAAAAAATATATATTTATGTGCTTATTTTTTCCAAAAAGAAACATTTCTGGATAAGTAAAAAACTAACATAGGGGCCGGGGAGTTAGCTCAGTGGTTCCGGCGCCTGTCTTGCAAGCGCAAGGGCCCGG